>JAJEOX010000278.1:0-181927 GCA_020740385.1 Mylabris phalerata
GGGGATAGAAAAGTGTTGCCGATCCAGGACCAATTGTGGTGGTGATAGAAAAGTGCTGCCGAAGTTGGAACACTTGTTGGTGGGGGTAATGGAGGGGATAGAAAAGTACTGCCGATCTTGGACCACTTGTAGTGGGGGTTTAATCGCAGCCGATATGAAGTGGGGGAGACTCACAGATAATAAACTATACCAGTCGAAGCATTCGAGCGCTAGCCAATGAAAATCGTCAAGTGCAGAATGACGTCACATTAGACCCTACTGCAAGCTCTTTAGAGCGTCTTCTCTTTCCAGCACACGCTTTTCCCGTACCGTAGTAAAACTGAAATAGGCCAGCTACTCAATTCAACCAAAATAAATAAAATAAGAAACTCAAAATCAAAATCCCATATAATTAATTATATGGGTTATTTATTTTGGTTAACTATTATCCCATATTTGAGAATGGATTCATGATTTAAAATTATACTCAATTCAAATAATAATAATCACTAACGGCTTTAGATATTTACCGCACCTAAAATAAAAATATTTGCCAACCTTGTTGTCTTCTTATTGAATTAGCAAATTGTAGTCATGCCAGTGGAACACAATACGCTAATAAGAAGTACCGCTCATCGATTGAAGGCGACATCTGATACAATTGTGTTTTATCGATAAGAAATGCTGCGAAAAATACATTCACATAATTACAGGAAGTTTTCAAAAAAGACTTAAAATAACAGTTTATCCCAATCACACCGAGTTGTCTAATTTGGCGAAAAATGAACAAGATGAGAGTATTGCTATATTAACAAAATATACATGAACCCGTGTATTTAATAGACATTTAATTAATAATACTATAGCAAGTTGATCCTCGGTCATAAGTATTTTGCGAAAAGAGAAATGCTTAGAATGAAACAATTCTAAAATAGAAAAACATTTATTTCTTGATTTGTGGGTTTTGTACAACGTGTACAGCAGTCTTTAATTATTATGGGCATACTATTGTTATAATTTATTCAATTAACAATTTTTTTTCATTTTTTGTGTAATTTTTCTATCATCAGAATCACGCTTCCGCTCAAGATTGTTTATTTAAAATTTCATTATTTAATCTTTTTAGTCAAATATATGTTCTCTGAATAAAAAATGAACGAAGAACTTTCTTTCAGGGAACTGTTTGGTATTTGTTTTTTGGGTCATATGTAAAAAAGACGCTTGAATGGGGTTTATTTCTTTGTTAAATCCGTTTTCTGTGAATTTTTTTTTAAAGTGCCTTTTACATTTTTTTTGCTTGGATGTACCACTCGTTGCTTGGCTCCAGTTAGTCCACCAAATCACAAATGTTGAAATTCCATGTAGGCAATTTACTGTATGTGATGTGATTCTTCATTGTCTTTAGTTGTAACGCCCGATTTGAGGATATTTATATTTGTTTAAAATTTCTGGCCAGCAATTCACACACGTACAGGGATACCCATCATATTCGGTTTCTTGTACAGACGAAAGACTGGAGTTTTGAAGGAAAGGCTGCACTCTGGATATATTAATTTTATCCAAAAAATGAGATTTATTGTGTCTCACTTTCTGGGTTGGGGATATATTTAGATCAGCAGTTCTGGAAAACAGTTGCTCAGTAAGTATTCTTCGGTGTGTCTCAGTCTCCGCTTCAATTGGTATGTTCGTTTTTGGTCTTGAACAAACACCTGGCGAATTTTTTCCCAGAATAAATCATTTCTGTTTATATATATTACAGTTCTAAAGGAGAAGCGATGATCGTGAAGACCAGCTCTGCTTCTGATTTAGGGAATGAAAAACTCTCTTAATCTATCCTGATTTATCCTAGATTGTTTACAATATACACCACAATATTATTATAATTTTCTTTTCATATTTTCTTAAGCTGAGATTTTAATGATTAGATACTTGTAAGAATACCCTTAGAAGAAAAGTTTGGCATTGATAGTTTTTTATAACACATTTCATAGTTTTAACTAAATGGTATGCTTCATCAAGAACTTTTATTCTTAATGTTTCAAGTAACATGCCATAAGGTTTCTTTATTATGTAACGTTTTGACTTGGAGCATTACGAATTCATTATGGGTCAAACCACAGTTCGGACATTGTTTTCAATTTAAAGTGGCCCGTATTTTCTGCCATGACGTTTATTATCCCCTGGGGTTAAATAATGTAATTAAAGCTGTGGCTGTTTGTATGGCCATAACTAAATTTGAGCAGCAAGGCACAACATTTTCCCGTTCTAGTTCTATTGACAATCAATGTGTTTTTCTGGTTAAGCTTATAGCAGAACCAGGGTGGACCTCAGAATTTTGTAGTCGTGTGTCAAAACTAAACTTTCTTATCGGTTTCTTATTCACAAAAAACTGTTCCATCTTCCAATAATAATTCCGTGTCCAAAAAGCCCAATTTCCACAATAATTTCAGCACAAATGAGGATTAATCGGCACCACTAAAACGTATACTTTTTTCTTGAGTAACGGGATGGGTAAAAAAAATAAGTTTTATGTCAATAAATTAATCTCTAGCTGACCCTATAGTCCTATATTTCCCACCTCCACAGTCTGAGACGCAGGCACACTACGATCGTAGGAAAATTTTTTGATCCATATGCATAATAGCCTCATTTTAATATTCGTCTTTGGTAAATCTTTTTTGATCACAAGCAATGTATATGGGGTTGTTTCCATTTTCGGAACAATTCCTTTCCTAACCATTAATACTTGATTCTGGGCATTGTGGACCTAAAATTTCATCTCTGGCTTTATTATATTCATAAGCAGAGGAACACATTCATTTCGTAGAACTACAGTAACTGACACTCTTTCAAAAAGCAGATCAATCCATGGGCAGCAATCTTCATTATCCTTATAACATTCTGACAAAATACTCGAATTTTACTAAGCGTTGCGTGTTAGCCCATGTTACTTGTGTTGAGACGTGAGGCAAAGGATATTTCAGGGTGTTTCCGCAGATACAAATAACACCGCTTACTAAGGTACCTGATTGTGAATGCTCGTGATATATCTTCAGAACTCCATTTAATTTTCTTTTTTTTTTATTTATTATCAACTTTTTGTAATGTGGTAAATATTTGTCCTTTAAGAAAAATATAAAATTTTTATAAAAATTTTTTTTTTAGATTTACCAAGCGTTTCTTCTAAGTTGCGCCGCTTGTGAGTTTCGGTTTCAAATTTAATTGTTAAATCTATTACAAGCTTCTGTGCCTTTTCTTTGTGTTTTTGGCAATCAGATGTGTTTTTTAAAGCAGTGTATTTATTTTTTAACATTTTATAATGTCTGTTTAAATCTTCCAGCTTCTGTTCAACAGAGGTCACTTTTGACTCTGTAATTTCAGTCGTGTTTGGATTTATGAATTCCACAGGATTTTCAGCTGAAACTGGTGTGATTGGATGCGCTTGCTAAAATGTCTTGGACTAGAGACTTTTAAATTTTATTTTTATTTTTTTGAACGATGTTCTCTTGCACTAGAACCCTGTGACGAACTTGTGGCTTCGCCAATGTCTACTCTAGGTTTAAATAAAAAAGTTGAAACGGCTGAAGGTTTAAAAAAACTTGTAACGAGTTCGAATCAACAAAATATAAAAAGTTACCTGATGGTTTCAATTTTCTTTTAGTTTTTATATTCATTAACTGTGGCATCAAATTAACTTCCTAATCATCTTCTTTAAAGTGTGCACTACAAAATGACACATGTGTGTGGGTTCCATCCATCTTTTCGGTAAGCATGCGTTTACCCAAGTTTTAAAAATTTGTCTGTCTTTAGGAAAACTATGATAGGAAATATTTAAATTACTCTTTTTTGTTTAAGCAAGGCTGTTGTTGCACGAAGCAACAGCACATTGTGTCCCTGGCATGATCTAATATTAATTAAGTATAAAAATTATAAATAACTTATATTTTATAATAAACTTATTATTTCTTACTTCTCAATAAGACAACAGTAGTTAAATATAAAAGTTAGTATAAATATGTATGTTCTGGACCAGGAAGTCGGAGCCAATTTTCAAATTCTCCCGCCAATTGACATCGGGAAGTGACGTCACGGCGCGGAAGATTTGAAATTTCAAATCGACCAACTTAAAATCTAGAAAAGTAAATTCCCCCAGACTTTCTGCCAAACCTAAAATCTATGCAAGTAAATTCCCCAGATATCATGCCAACCTGTGACGTCACGACGCGGGAGATTTGAAATTTCAAATCGACCAACTTAAAATCTAGAAAAGTAAAATTCCCCCAGACTTTCTGCCAACTTAAAATCTATGCAAGTAAATTCCCCCAGATTTCATGCCAACCTAAAATCTATACAACTAAATTCCCCCAGATTTCATGCCAACCTAAAATTCTAGTAACTAATGTCAATTTGTAGCCCTGTAAACAGCGGAAACGGCGGCAAATTTGAAAAAAGTTGTTTTTATTGTTGTCAACAAACAAAATTTACGTTGTCAAATTAGCCCAGCCTAGCCTGACTTTTAAATGGGAAATTTGAATGAGAACGCAAAAAGTAAATTGTATACTTTTTATTGAAAATATACAATTAATTAATAATAATAATAATAATAATAATAATAATAATAATAATAATAATAATAATAATAATAATAATAATAATAATAATAATAATAATAATAATAATAATAATAATAATAAATTTTATATAGAAAATCATATTTTATTAATCTTCATCATCCGATGAAGACGTATTAAATTCTATCATATTCATAGACTTTCTATGAATTTGTTTACAACACTGCGTGTAAGACATAATTTGAAAAGAGAGGAGTTTTTAAACAAAATCACACCAAGAATGATCATGTTTAACGTAATTTTGTATGGAGTCTCTCTTGAGACCTTTATGAAAATGAATTTTTTTGAAAATTTCATTCTTATTTGGTTTATAATTATTATAGCACTTTTCACAAATTCTCAAATTTATATATTTATAAAAAGTGTACGTAATACAAAGATGTTTAGCTCCATAAATTTCTCTATAACTAGGTAACCAAAGAAAGAACTTCAATAAATTCTCACAATTTATTTGGTCACCAAATGGAAAATTATCTTAATCATATAAATCATGGTTTGGTATTACTTCCAAAAACTTTTCATAGCCTTCTGTATCTTCTGTATCTTCAACTTCATTCCAAACTTCTGTCCATTTTTCCGCACTGAATTCGTCTAACAAATCACTAACTATAGTTCTAGGTAATAATTCATATAATTTTGGTAACGAAGAAAAATTGTCAAATTGTCAAGTTTTTCGCCACTACTTGTAAGCACATTGAGTAGAGATTAGACATTTTTTGAATGAAAGACTGTCACTATAATTAAATTAAAAACTAGTGCATTAGATAATCACTCTCTTGAAGTTGAACTATTGACTATACTGCTCTAAAATTATTCTTAATTTATATTGAAAATTAATGAATGCAACTATTGTTGTGATAAAATGTGATGACAAACGGATAATGTAAATAGAATAATATATTTTTTAATAAAAAAATATAACAAGGTCAACCATTAAGAATATATCATTTCTTCTCAAACTGACTTTAGTTGTTTTTTAAAATTTATGTAAGAAAACTGCGCAGACATTAGTTACAAGATACGATATTGGTATTCGAATAAGAATACGTATTCGAATACGAATTTCTGCTTCAACAATTGAACAGGTAAGTAATATTGTTTCTTTCTTATATTGTTATAATAACGTATAAATGATTAGAATGTGGATGGCATACTCTCAACAACATTATCCAAAAATTGTTGATGTTCGTTCATCAATTGATTATTTAAGACACATGTTTAGTGATTTACTCTTCGAGGCTCAACATGAAGGTGTGTATGGTAGAAATTGGTTTTCGTCAGATTACTTGCATCAAATATCAGGAGAATATAAAAAAGCTGAAGAAATCTGTCAGTTATATTTAGATGGTAAAAGAAATTTGGATAATACAATTTTTGATTTGATTGAAAAGTGTGCTGCAAAAGTTTTGTCTTCGCGATGTAATGCACGAACTTCCTTATGGAATAGTAAAGAAGTACGAAATTGATAAATCTATTTACGACAGCGACGATAATGATGGAAAAGAAAACAAGAAATAAATTATATAATTTTTATTAAAAATAAATATATTTCTAATAACAAATTCTATTGTTTTAATCTATTATTTAGAATATTATATTAAATATAGTAAAGATTCATATTTTTTATTCCTTTCCGAACAAAACTACTACAAATTATATTCTTTACAATTCCTGTCAATTGATAATATTCGAATAATTTATCATGAACAATAATACAATATGCTCTAGTTTTATTAGGAAAATTCACACTACTTTCAAATTCTAACTTTACGTCAACTGTTGATGATTGGATGGCTTCGTTTTGTTTTGAACAATCAATGACGAAGATCGATCGAAGTGCAAAGTTTGTATAGGTCGTCGTTGGTGTTGATGAGTGATTATTATGAAAATCACGATGAAAATCGATAAAAGCTTGATAAGCTTCAGTATATTGATTTTTTTCAAAATCAAAATTTTGATTTTCATATGGATAGCACTGGGAATTCAACCATTCACGAAGATTCGTTAATTTAACATGATCGAATTTGCTGATTTCCTTCTTCGGATTGTCTTTGCGATCCGTTTGGGAAGGCAACAATTACATATCTTGGTCGTTCTAGATTGGTAGTTGTCTTAACGCTCCATATATCCTTCTTAGATTGTCTTAGTGGAGGGTAATTCAAGAAGCTCCCAATTTCTAAATCCAATCTGTATAGGGATATTTTTATTCATTTGATTTAGAAGATATAATTTCGATTGATCACTCGGATATACGTGTTTTAATTTTAAGCATAAATCTTGAATTTTAATTGTTGCTGTCTTTGTTCCATTAGTAAACTAACAGTTGTCATCAGACCGACTGCGTACTAATCGAATTTTGTGTTTTCCATTGATAATTGTCTTGTAATCGTGAAAGCAGGCAAATAAAAATGATAATGGAATACGTAGACTAACATACTCGTTATCAGCTGCTTAGAGATACTATTGTACCACTATCGGACACCAACCAGCTGTTTCTAAAGCTCTACTTTCATCATGATTGTAACACAATAAGCCTTTAATGGTTGTTGTTGTTCCAACGTCTCGTACTTTTTCAATTTCTTTACCATTTAATTCGTATGCAATTGAGTCGAATAGAATTTGCACCAAAATTATTAGATAATTTACAATCACCAGTTGCCGTTGCATTAGCAATTTCTTCATATTTACAAATTAAATACAAAAAATGATTCATAAAACGAAATAAAACATCCTGTTTGATTAATGTTGATTTCAATTCATCGTTATTTTGAAATGATGAAATTGTCGGATGATACGTATGATATTCTTCGTTTTCAATACTATCGTCGAATCTTACTTTTTTTGTTATATTTGTAGTTTTTCGGACATTGTAAACCAAGATCTTTTAATATTTGAATGCTTGCTTGTGTCAATGATGTTGTTTTGTAGTTGTTGTTGATACGGATGATAACGACGTCTGACTAATCGGAAAATGATTGAATTTGAGGTAATTTTATAGTAATGGGAAATGTGGTTTGGCAATTAGTGCACGTGCACCCAATCTCTTTCCACAACTCTCCCACTCTGTATCCAATTTGATGTCTTTTCTTTTATCTACATTCTCCATAGTTTTACCGTACACTGCATTATTTGTAATTTAAAAAAAATTTTCTCAAACGTATTTTTGGCCAATGTACGATGATGTGTATTCAGATCGATATATTTTTTCAACCAACACGATTGTTTAAATTGTAATATTCGATGAATTTGATTAATTTTCAAACCATGCTTGACACACTGTTGTAAATTTCTATAATGTATAATATATTTATTTTTATTTGTTAGATCAGTAATCAATTTGGAATATTTTGCATTTGAACTAATCTTATTCTCCGGACAAAATGGAAGATCATTGTGCTGATCGTGTAGACCTCTTGGATATTCTAGATCCACTTCGAAGATGTAACCTATATCGGAATTTGTTGGAATTTTCATTATATCAAACGATTCAATGTCTTCCACCATTGAAACCCACCATAGGGTTGTGGTTGTGACATGGCCCAACCATATTGATTGTTAGCATCTAAATACATTAAATACGTACTTGGTTTAGATGAGTCATAACTTTCCATATACTTATTGTTTGCAAGTGAATCTCGATGTGAACATGTGTTATGCCACCACGTATACCTCTTTTAATAAATGTATGCATATTGGTATCGGTTAATAATTCCAATTTTTATTTGAGTATATTTCCAACATGGCGTCCCATGATAATCCGAGTGCTGTGTAATAATGACAAGGATCCAAATTGTAAATTTTTTGACAGACTTTGCGGAAATTTTGAAAAATATCAGTCAACAGCAATACATCCGTTATCAAGTACAATTTCATGTAGTCCCATAAATTTTTGACAATTGAATTGTTGCCACACATTCTGTGCATGTTTGTAATCTTCATCAGAGCATAATTTCATCGAAAATCGACTGTTAAATTTTTCTTGCGCAGGTGATGATGTCTCTTATAAACGTTTCCAACAATTAAAGTACTCATATTGTAGCACACCTTTTCTTATCAGTAATTTAAATTGTTCTTCATCGTTGAAAACGCTTTTAACAGTTTGGAAATCATTAGGTGGTAAATTCTGCGCTAAACTATCTTGACTAGATGACATAAATCTGAACGAGTCTAGAAACCGCAGATAAACTGTCTCTGTTTCACTAACAAAAATTTATTTTGATAAGGAGACATAGAGTTCTTTATTTAGCGGTATTAAGTTAATGTCACCTTCAATTTTTTCCAACGATTTTACAAACAAATGACAATCATAACCAGAAAAGTTATGAAAAAAAATTGGATAGAATTTAGGTATGCGATATTGTAAATTGCATTGTCGATGTGCTGGTCCTCTATATTTACCAGTAAAGTGACACTGATCCATCACATTATCATCATTGACTATTGTTTGTTTACAAATATGACAGATGTTCGTTTCAAGATACGATTCAAGTTGTTCATCATTTAGATTCTCCATTGGTTTCGGTTTCATTAGAATTTCATTATAAATTCTTTGTATATCGAACGTTAATGATTTTACAAATTGATCAGCACAGTCTTAACCATTGTAAACTTGTAATTTATCGAAATTCTGATCGAACGAACATTTAATGTAATAAGCGAAAGCACACGGTGTGTGTTCTTGTACATTAGTTGTTGACGATGTAGTTGGATTCGGTGAACAAATATCAATGTCTTGTAATGGACACTCAAAATCTGCATAGATAACAAATGGAACTTCAATTTGTCGTTCATAATTTTTAAATTCTACTACAGAATTCTCATGTGTTGGCATGATTGTAACTATACAATTACACTCCTCTTTATGTATTAATAAGATTTTTCAGAATCGAAATGTAATTAGCAAAAATTGCAAATGAAAATTTTATTTGTATGTCTTGTAATGCTGCTTCGCAGTAATCTTGAGACATTTTTAATCCACACATAGTGGCTCCGTTCTTCTTTTTCAATCAACAGTAAATTGATATGCTTTACTTTTTCTCTTTTGGTACAATACAATGGTCCAACAATTTGATCATCTTCTAAACCAAAAGTATTTACACTAATTTCCGAGTTCAATTCTTCAAATATTTTAATGTCTTTTACTTTCAAAGGAAAGTCTAAATCACCGAATTCTAATACAATATTATTATGTAAAACTATTGTATTGGCAGTGATGTCTTCAACACAATATGAGTTTGGTCTATTTGCATGGATATCGACTGGACACAAAGCCGAAATTATAGCCCATTTGAAACAATATTCATCGTTATTTTTGACATTGATACAAGCGTGCTTTTCTTGGATTTTCTTAGGTAATCCTATGTACTGACTACTTCCTCTCAATGGTTGGTATTGATTTATATTAATTTCTAAATGAGTTATTCCGGTCAACGCCCAACCGCTATCCCTTTCTTGGAATTCAGTTGTTTTCGTTTTAATTTTTTCAATCATCTAGTCATAGTTTATTGTAATATCATCGTCATTCTGCACTAACGTCATTTTTGAGTTGAAACTTTTTATCGAACTTTCTTCGTTTTCGTTAACCATTTTCACATACTCAGCAAACAATTCCAAATTGAATTTAATTAATGTATGGTTCAACTAACTCTTGTACAAGTTTAGGAAACTACAACATCTATAGAAGATTTTAGAAATACATCAACATCCATATTAGATAAGTCACTATCTTCATAAAGTAATGTTTTAATTCGTCCTTGGAAAGTACTTTTAACCACCTTCAAATTTGATGTGTATGGTTCTGCTGATTTTAATCGATGACTTAACGTGCATAAATGACATAACCATTTATCAACAGGAATATCTGTTCCACATAAACTACACCTTTCTTTAGTAAGTTCAGGTCTCTCGCATCCTAAAATTGGAAGCGGTAAATGAAGAAAATTAATGAGGTGGTTTAAAAAACATTTACTGGTTAAGAATGAACACGCTTTATGTGGCGATTTAAATTGTATCTTTTTGAGAACGGTTTGAAACAAATATTACATAATACTTGTGCTTTAGACATTTTTAACAAGCAGTTTTGTTGTACGCGTGTGGCACTTTAAAACACTTTCAACAAAATACTTCAGCTCTACAATACAACCTGCTTTCATACCATGCAAAATCCGTTAAGAATTAACATAATAAAAATTTCTAGAGAAACTATATATGCACTCTTATTGACTGACCTTGTTTATTATTATTTTTGCCATGAAGAATTTTCTTTGGATAACAATACATCATTCTTTGTACAAAGGATCTTTTTAATATTTGACCTTGTTTATTAATATTTTGCAGTCTAGAATTTTTATTGGAAAACTATACTCAATTTCCTACACAAAGAATTCGCTGTTACAATTTTTTCTCTAAATTGAAAATTCTTAGAAAAATAAATGTCTTAACAGTCATCTTATAATTTGTGACAATTTATGATTCTTTAGATTATTGACCTTGTTTATTAAAATTTTGCAATTCAGTGGAAATGCTATTGGAAAACGTAGTTGTCTTTGTTTAAACTTCTGTATATATATAGCCGTGGATATTTAAATTGTTAGTCATTTGATAGATTTTTTCTTGTAAAGAGCGTTGCTGAAGAGTAAACTTATTTGTTTTCTTAAGTCTTAACGATTCACAAAAAAGAAAATGTCAACAACATCATCAACAATTGTGGTTTTTACAGAAGATAAAGTTTAATTTACCAATCAACATGTTACAAGTCATTATAAAACAAATCTTTCAGTAAGTAGAAATATTTTCTATATTTTTATATTTCCTAAATGAAAATTTTATATATCAGATACGGTTTAAAGGATATTATCTTAAAAGATGATACAGTCTCAATTTACTTATCGTACTCGCCGAAAACTACAACACTTCAGAAAAAATTTGGTAATTTACCAGTAAGATATATAAGAATGAAATTAGAATCCGAAGAAGAATTGGACATGCTAGAAAAAGCAATTACTAAATATAAATTTAATATTGAAGAAGATGAAGACATAAAAGCCATTGAAGCACCAACAACATCAAAAAGAGCAAAAATTGATGAAGATCAATAAATCAAGTAAATTTTTAATATAGAATAAGGTTAGTTATTATAAAATATAATTAAACATATATTATAGAAGAAATACTAGTTTTCTTTAAGATGAAGAAGAAGAAGAAAAGGAAGACGGAAATCTAGCTATGAGATAGAAAAAATTAACATACCAAAATAAAAGGCATAAAATGTGTAAAATTATTGTATAATAAAAGTTAACAATTGACTAGGTTTAATTATAGAAATAAAAATATGATTATTAATCAGAATTGTCTTCTTTTAATTTCATTTACTGTATATATTGTAATTGCAGATTCAAATCCCGTTTTTATAAATAAAACAGTAAATATAAAAGGACATTAAAACACATACTTTAAAATAATTTTTCTTTATTTAATTTATAATTCATTGAAAACAGAAGAAAAGTTATACAAATCATTGTTTAAAAGGCAAGCGGTACAATACACTTTAAATGGGTGATTATGTTGATTGTCTTCACGATTAACTTCATGTTGTCCACAAATGATTAAGTTTCTTAAATCTTCATCGTTTTGAACAAATGCTGGTAACTTCAACCAAATATTACTTAAATGTAAAGGATCCATTTTCAATAAATTTATTTTAACTAAATTTCTAATGCATGATACAGCATTTTCTGCATCAAGAGCATTCTGTAGAATCACTGCACTCTGTGACATAGTAATCAAAATCACTATCACTACTATCGCTGCACCAAGAGTTTTTTATTTTATTTACTAAACTTTTCAAGGATTTCAATCTGTCGCGTGTATAAAAACAATAACATGTGTCTGGCCCGTTAGTTACACCACTATTCGACCAAACACAATCTATAAAATGTTTACCATATTCATTTAAAACCTCTTGCATATCTGCATAAGGTGAAAGTTTTTCTAGTAACCTTCTTATGAAGAATTTATCCCTACTATGAACTTTATCATCCGAAAGTAACAGTTTAGCTTCATTAATATAATATTTCAATCCATACATACTGCACTCACAATTTAATTTCAAAAAAATGTTTCTTTTCTTTCTTCTAAACGTTGCACAAAAAACTGAGTACTTTTGAAAAATTTAGGTTTTATATACCATTATTCCCACTACCATAAATTTATCCCCTATTTTCAATTTTGATTAAATAAAAGTACAAGTGAGATTAAATGAAATTTTCAATAAAATGGAATAGAAAAACTATTTTTAGACGAACTTTTTCACGATTACATTTATATAGAAATAAATGAATATATCATTTTTATGTAATGTCTTTCATATCAATCCAGCTATTATATACTAATGTGTGTGATAGCTGGATTAAATGCTAACCATTTAACAAGTAATTTACGACCTTTACGACGTAGCACCTTTTCAATTAAATAGATACTTGGATAGTGGGTCTTTTGTAATTCTTCTTCATAGAAACATCCACTGATTGGCTGACCACGTAAATCTTCCAGTAAATACGTCACAAATTGCTATTATTTACTTTTATAATTTTAAATAATTCTGTTGTCCAATTGAGTGTATAACCTTTGTTGAATAAATGTTTCATCTTACTGTTACGAACAAGATCGTTTTTCTTGAATTTTCCAGTAGTGAATTTTTTCAAATTATTATAGGATGCCTGTAGAATTTCTTGCTCGTTATCTTTATTTACTTCATTAGGTTTCATCTTTATTGTTCTGTGTAGTGTATTATTGTAATCTTTAGTGACGTCATCAAGAATTTTTATCCAATTATATGACGCATTCATTGTAAATAATTTATATAATTTACTTTTTAAAGTTCTAATTACACGTTCAGCAATAGAAGCTTTTTTTACACTGTATGTATGATAATGACTAATTCCATACTTCTTCATTAAAGCACTAAATTGTTTATTAAAAAAACTCCTTTCCTAGATCAGACTGAAGCTTCTTTGGATGACGACCTTGTTGTTGTAATTTTGTTTTCATTGCTGACGTTACATCGTTGCCTGATTTAGATTTTAATGGTTGAGTCCAGAGACATTTTGAAAAACAATCAATTACCACCAATATATACTTGTATCCATTGTTTTTTTTGAATGTTTACTAAGGTCGGCTAAATCCATTTGACAAAGTTCATCTAGACCTTTTATAATTGTACGACGTCGAAGGAAATTTTTTCGAGCTGGTTTATATATTTCATTAACAAAATGTTCTTTCAATGACATTATTTCTTTTCGATATTTTATTCACTTCACTAGCTGTGTATAATGGATTTGAAAAAATGATATCGATGAAGAGGTATTGCCACGATGACCTTCTGATGAGAACTGTTCAATTTTCACAATTGTTATTAATAGATCATTAATAAATCTTCTAAATCTATCTATTAAATTGTTTTAATTTTTCTGCAGTTGTATTATCTTATTAATATCAATAAATCTCTAGTTATATGTCTTAATCAACCTTTCAATGTTTTCCAATTGATTCCTTGTACTCCTTATCGTATTATTCAGTTCATTGAATTTTTTATCAAATGCGGTGAATTTATCGTTAATTGATTTGTCTCGTTTTGTAAAACTATCATTAAGCTTCTTTATGTGATCTTTAATTGTTGGTATATCTGATTGACAAAGCCCTTCAATTTTTCGACTATTTTGAATGTGTTTATGTGCTCGAGCTTCGTTCTCCTCTATTAATCGTTCTAAATTTTTAATCTTTTCCTCAATTATACTATCATTTTTTTTAATTTGATTTTCTATCTGTTTTCTTAGTTCATAAACGTACCCTTTAGTGGTTGAGTCCTTTACATCTTCACCGTCATGTAGATTACACATTCGATGATCCATTAAGTCAAGATTGCCATCAGTAGTATAACTATATAGATTGTGCCAAACACATCTTCCACTCGCTTTATTATCATTTTCACTGAATTTTCTCTTCCAAGCACGTCCGAATTTGTCAATGCTCATAATGATACTTAATAAGGTTTAAGGAAAAACAGAATATTTATACATCATTCTTTTATTGATCACTATCATGAAAATTTTCATATAATATTATAACATTGGTTAAGGCACACATACAATTCAATATTGAATGAAATACACAAATGGACTTTGATTTATATAAACGTGGCTGTTCTGATAATTCACGAACTATTGACGTACTATAGATAAAGTTCTCAATGAATTTCTTCTTTTCCTAGCCCTTAATATAAATATCACTGTATCCAGAGGTTACTCAATTGATAATTCCAATAAATTCCTGAGGATCTAAAAAACTGTCCTCCCATTTCCAAACCATGATGATTTTTCGTCAACCAGTAATACTTGTTTCTTATATTCCAGTGGTATGCTTTAGAACAATAGGGAGACTTTAAGATGAAATAACTTATCTAATATCCATCATAGGTTGGTAGCTCTTTTGGTAGGAATATATTGTTGTTTGATATTCGGAAACCTTGTAAAATAGCGAACGATAGCGATGACGATGACGATGATGAGATCATTATACTTATAAATCACTTCTGCTTCATGTAGTTTTTTTTTTCAATAGCAATAATCTCGTTTTGATGAGAATTACTTCCCGCACCAGTTGATGCACAAAACAAAGCCAAACGAGCAACTAGCTCATTCGGATAATCTCAATAAATATATTCAACTGGTTTTCTGTTGTATCGTAAATATTGAACACCCCGCACCGAAGGAGAAGGGCAACTCTGTGATCTCAATAATGGTTTAATAACCTTTTGATATTCATATGATGTATCTCCTTGTATTTTCTTCTGTGGATCATACCGTCAATAGGCATTTGTAAGACTGTTCATTCTCTTATAAGCGTCTTGATACGTAATTGAAAACTTACTGTGGGGGACATTTTTCAAAAACAATAAATCATACAGTCCTTCTGTTCCCTTAAAAACTTCATTCAATACTGTTATGTCACCTTCAGGCTCAATTTACAAAACTCTATTGCCTAGATTTAGATTTTCTGTCGCCTCATCACAATTGATTCTTGAAGTGACTGTTCGATGTTTTTGAATCAATTTTTCAAAATAGGGTTGTGCAATTGCTGGATATTGATTGATGTAATCAACATAAGCCTTGTCAGATACTCTTGATGGATCCATAAATAATTCTTTCAAATCGTCCTCGTTGTCATTGTCTTCAGCTTCACCGTCGTCGTCGGCGAATTTACTTGCAATGGAGTGTTTCTCGACACATACGTAAATCGCGGTAGAATTTCTTCTTCTTATTTTTCCTCTACTTTAAATTTAGGTGGGGGTAGTGGTTGTTATTGTTGTTGTTGTTGTTGTCCTTCATCTTCTGCGATTTGTTCTCTTTTAATAGTTTTCTTTTCTTCTTTTTCTTTTCCAACACCAATTCATCTTATAGCTTTTTAATTGGTTCCAAAAGTCTGTGAATTGTTTAAATTTTTTTCTTACATAATCAGCGGCTTCTATGAATTTCTTCTTAATTTGTTTCTGTTGTTGACTTAACATTGTCACATTTGAACAATGAATGTTTGATGATGTAGATTTATCAGTTTATTTATAGTTTGATGAAGCAGTCAAATTGTATCCTATAGCGTTCCGTAGATTTTCATCTTTTAATATTACCATAGATTCATACTGATATTTCCAACATTTATTACAGATACGTTTAAATCCATCGAAAACTCATATCACTTCCTATATTGTCACTATAAATCATTTTCAAATTTAGTTTATCTTGTTAAAAAAACTGAACAACATTTGCATTGTCATTTATTAATTGTTTTGGAATGCGTTTATATGTTTGACACAAGTAGAAACAATCATTACAGTTATGTCGACTTATACTGAAGTATTCTCGGATACTCTCCTGTTCACCAGGAACAGCTATATCGTCAAAGCTGAAAACAGAATTACTCCTTGCATCACGTGTGGGTATGATTTTATCATTATTTGTAAATGGGTAGTATCCTACTTCCTTGTCTTTAGAAAGGACACTCCTAAGGATCTCAAATTTCGGTTAAAAGAGTGATTTGGAAAATTTATAGACATTTTTGAAACGTAACCCATTCCATTCCATGTAAATTATTTCCAAATACTGTTCTAATTGAAGATAAAATAATGTTAAAAACTGCATAAAAATAATACAAAATTTGAAAAATTCGAATAATGTACGTTAAATTAATAGGCGCATGTAATTAAGATTTAGCCGCTCACTCTTGGAATTTGTGCATTTCTTCGAAAATCGCTTTCAATATCTTAAATTTTGGCAAACATCGCCGACTGAAGATTTATTTAGGCACCGTCCAGTTTGAAGGGTCTTGTGAGAAGGACCCATTAAGTAAAAGCAACGTACAAATACAAAAAATTCCAAGTACCCAAGCTTGACAACAAGAAAGCAGCGCGATTTTAAAAATTTTTACGCAAAAAATTATATAGTCTATTTTGATTTTCTTTCACAATTAATATTCAATAATCATTATCAATTTATTTTTGTTGGGAGAATTTTATATCTATTATGGACAGATTTTGATATTTAACAATAATTAATTGGTAGTTTATTGCTTAATTTTTCTCATAAAAATAAAAATACACTGAGTGTCTAAAAGAATTCCTATTATTAGTATATAATTATTATCATTTTTCAAACAAATATGAGAGAGTTGCCCAAAATGATATTTATTTACAAAATAGACAATAAAAAGTTCTATTAGTAAACATAGATTCAAAAAAAAATGTAAAAACTTTGAAATCACTGAACGGCATCAAAGTGAACAAACACTATCCTTAAATAATTTATTTCAGCGCTATTTATACAAATCAACATGCATTTAGTCGAATTTTCACATTTGTTCGTATAATTCAATCAATATGTTTGAATTGTTTACAATAAAATAAATTGGTTAGAGCCAAAGTAAAAACAAATCATATTTGTAAAACACGAAGCAGGTAAATTCTCTTCTTTGGACGAAAGTGGTTTGTTAGGACAAGGGAGTAAAAATGGGCGGCCCAAATAGCCATCGTTTTTAATATTTGTCCAACAACTTTGTCTTTCTCTATCTTACTATCCTTCTGTCTATCTCTCCAATGGGCCTATTTATCTGCCTGACCTGTATAGTGTGTCGTTTGTGGGAAAAGAAGTAAGAAATAGATGGAAACGTCAGCCGATTTGAAGATGTATGTAAAAGCTCAAATATTGAACTTCTAACTTCAGATTCACTCGACCGCCTGGAGAAAGAAAATAGTGCTATTGCACAAGGTTCTGCATCTGAATTCTTTATTCTGAAGCATCTGACGGATGGAAAAAGATATGATACATGTGAGCAAAATTATACTCAATTGAAAACAGCTAAAAACAATCAACCCATCCAAGTCAGCGTCGACAAAGCAATTTGTGAATGTGGACCGAAATCTACGGTTTGGCCTTCCCCAAAATTATGTGATTATCAAAAAACTTTGTCTTTATTGTATTCAATAACTGAGAATTTTTAATTTCCCAATAAAAATAAACACACATTTTAATCTTTAATTTTCTTTATTCAAAATCTAAACTACAATAAGTAACAAATGCAGGAAGTGGGAGAGAAACTATAAAAAAATTTCACATTATTGCCCTAGCCATATTTTGCGATGGGAAATATTTAGTAACTCTGTCGTGAATAATCAAACAGTAAGCTGCTGTCTTATTGGGAAAATTTTTGGTGGCTTCAAATTCAATTCGTTTGTCAACGAAACTACTTTTACTTGCTCATTTTGCTTTGAACAATCAATTGTAACCATAGGAGCTTAATTTTTGAATTCTTCAGGCGTTAAAAGTGGCTCTCTCGCTTTTCCCGAAAAAGATTTTTGAAATTCTATGTACATTTCGTATAAAGTTGCATACTGATTTTTATCAGAATTCAAATTCAAATTGTCATAGGGATACATATTGCCATTCAGGAATACTTTAAAGTTTGTCAAAAAGCTTGATCAAACGGGTTTACAATCTTTATTGATTATATTGATTTTTTCTATCTGTTTGAAGACTAAAAATACGTACTGTGGTCTCTCCATTACCGTTTCGATGGGCCACATATGTCTCTGTGTTTGAGGCAAAAGAAGAAATTCGTAGAATTCTCTACCTCTCAAGGGAATGCTCAATTTCCGATCTTTCTTTTATATATCAATCAATTGGATTCTCTCTGCAGTTGATACAGAAATATGAGGCATCCTCCTAAACGCTTTGTGTATTTCGACTTAAATTGATTTGCTTCCATAGTGCAACAAAGCATTTATGTCGGTGTTACTTCTAAGAATGTAACAATGTTACATTCAACGCACAAAGCATTTCGCTTCAAAATATTGCGCTCTGTCTCCAAAATTGTCTTCAATCGGTAAAATCTCCTTACCGTTCTTGATACTTAATATACAATAATTAATTTTAAAAATTCGCACCAATTAATGTTACGACTAGATAGCACTTGATAGAACAGAAATAGGAAGAACGGTGTTTTTAAGATAGTTGCAACTTTTTTTAAATCAATGTGCCACAAATGTGCGACAAGGACCGCAAATCTGCTAAATCTTGTTTTTATAAAAAATTTGTAGACTTCGGAGCAGGTAAATTTTTTTCTTTGTGCGAAAGTGGTTTGTTTAGCCAAGGGACTATGAGTGGATGGCCTAAATCGTCTTTGTTATTTGTCCAACTACTTTGTCTAATTCTATCTTTTAATCCCTCTATGAATCTCTCCAATGAGCCTATCCATCTGCCTAACCTGTATATCATTCTAGTTTGTTTTATTAGATTCGTGTCTACAAATAAAGACCCTCTTGAAACAATGGCAACAAAATTACTTGACTGCGAGTCAAATTTTGGAAATTATAAGAGTTTGTATGCAATTCACATTACAAAACAAAACCATAAGGAATTAAAAATGAAAATTGTTTAAAAGAAAAAGAAAATTTAACACATAAAAACAATAAAACTGTCTGATTAAAAGACATGATTATAAAATTACAGCGCAATAAGTATAAAAAGTTGAGTTTTTTTATGCAGAATCTGTTAATATGTTAAGTGAAAAAATAACTTTGGAAAAATTAGAAAATCTACAAAAAACATTCAAAATGTTAGAAGAAAGATTGGACGAATGTGCACAGGTTGTGAAATCTTTAGAATTAGTGTTGAAGTGTTGAAAAAAGCAAAGGACAAATTCAAACATATTTTAGAAAGAAAAAAACAAAGCTTAAAAATTTTAAGACAACAAAAAATAAGTAATTTGTTTTATAATAATTTATATTGTTAGTTATTAATTTTTTTTCTGTGGCAGAATTGCAACAAAACGTTTATAATGGAAAACTTGAAGATGATGAAGAAGGCGATGATGATGATGAAGATGACGACGATGATGAGGACGATATAGATGATAGAACTGGTGTAGCTGCACGTGTATTAGGTAAATATAAATATAATTAACCAGATCGTTATTAGATAATTTTTTTATGAAGCTTGGAACGAATTAATTGATATAAGCAAAACCAAATTACAACAAACGTTTCTTGCCGTCAATAAATAAAAACAGAAATTCATGTGAGTGAAATTATTTAAATTATTACAAGTTTTAGTAAAAACATGCTTTACAAACTTAATTTGTCCTAATAATATTTATCGGAGTGAAAAGTAATGTTTTTCATATTATCATCGTTATTATTATTATTATTATTATTATTATTATTATTATTATTATTATTATAACTTGAAACTATAAATGTTTTTAATTTCTTTACTAATTGTGTCAATAATGTTAAAGGTTTAACATTAATGTTTTTGATAATTGTTAATATTTCAAGTAATTTTGTAAATGTTCTAATTTAGAGATTACATTTTAAGTAAATAAATATTTTAATTGTACAATTTTATGCAACAGTTTTGTCTTTACAGTTACAATAATAACTTCACAACTTTTACAATTATTTTTAAATATTTCTGCGGTTCATTTTTTAACAATAATTCACAACCGTTTCGCTAATACATATTTTGCTTTGCTTGTTCAAATTTTAAAATCTTAATTTTTAACGCTAATGAATTTCAATAGATTGGATAATTTTTAAATTTTCAACTGTTATTGCTTTGAAGTCATTTTATCTTAAATAATATATTCTTAAGTTTTTAGTTTAAGAAATTGATATATTGAACAGGAATAATGTTTTCAATAACTGTATAATTTTTGACTTTAAAAATAATTTTTTTTGCAATATTTAGATGTATGTATAATGTAACAAGCAATTTTTTAATTAATCAATAAATTTACTTCGCTTGTTCTAATTTTAAATTTTGTATGTTTAACGCTAATGTTTTCAATAAATTGAATAACTTTTAAATTTTCAATTGTTTTGGTTTTGATGTAAAATTTTCTCAAACGTTTAGCTTAAAAAATTGGTATTTAAAACAGAAATAATGTTTTCAATAACTGTATAATTTTTACAACTTTTTTTACAGTTAAAATTTTTGCCTCATTTGGAAATATAATGAACGTAGCAAGCAATTATATAATTAATCAATAAGGATTATTTCATTATCAATAATACTAATTATGTTCTCTTTTTCCAAATAATTTAAACAAAAAACGTATTAGTAAAATTTTCAAAATATGTTCTAATTTTTGTTTTTAGGTAATCTTGTGGTTGTAATTGATCCTGTTGTTCCTGTTGTTGTTACTATTGAAGCTGTTGTTCTTGTAATAACCGCTTTTCGAAATTTACTAAAGATACATTATATTGAATTGGCTTACGTTTAAAATTAAATTAACTTACACAAAAAATTGTAAAGTAGTTGAACTTCACTTTCATGCACTAAAACAAATAACCTATTTTTAAAATAAAAAAAAATTACAAGTTTACATATTTGCTCCTGTTTTGCAAATTCTCTGAATTTGGTAATCAATAATTTGTTCTAAAATTTGTTGTTGTGCAATATTTTTTTAAATTGAAAACGTTCTCAAATCTTCTAACGGTAAATCAGTCATTGTGCTTTATGGTTGTTGTTTACAAGCAAGATTTACTTAGTTTGGATTCTTATCTTTTATACATATAAAAATCACTTGCTTGCTCATGTTGTGCTTTCACATCATCACCGAGTGTCTCAATACGGACTGTATGTCAGTAGACAGCATTACATGTAGCGGCAATAGATTTAAGCTCGTTAACAAACCATTCAATTCAATTTGTTCTTAGAAATCAACGAAATTTTGAGAGAGTCTCATCGTAGGAGCATATTAAGTAGTATGCTGCACTAAAAGGTATATGCTTTTGATAGATCTATATCTCGGTGCTTTTATCACCTTCGGCAAACTTTTCCAATACGCTTTCTAAGTCTGCATATACTGCAAATGCGACTTTTTGCTGGTATCTGAAGTTTTCAAAGTACAAGTACCTCTCTGCCTCTTAGGCAACCTCACAGAGTAATAATTTTGAACTTGACAACGTTATCTTTGCCTTTCAAGTAGTTCACCTGTTGTGAAGTAATTTAGACAAACTTCACTGTGAGAAATTCTTAATTTAAACAATGTGATACGGTTGCTCATTATTTGCATTGAGCGTTGGTTTATGATTTATGCTGTTTGTCTCTATTGGAAGCATAAGTAAGTTTAATGGCTTTTTCTTAAGATTATCCTCGTAATCACTCAAGTAACATGGTAAAAACATTCTCTTCTCGATAGAGTATAAACTAGTGGCCAAGTCGTTTAACTTTTCAAAATTTTTTATATCCTTTAATGTAATAGGAAAAATAATACCCTCAAATTTTAGAACATGTTTAAAATGTGGGTAACACAACCTTCTATCGGTGTGTTTTGCAGCCGGATAGAGGGCTAAATTACTGCCCTGAGAAAACAGTACTCATCGTCATTTTTTGGATTCACAAAAGCGTGCTTGTTCCGTATAGATTTGGGAATGTTTCTAAATGATGAAGCTCCTAATTTTAGTGGATCGTACGTGTTTATGTTTACTTTAATGCCCTGTATCTCAATTAACGGCTATCCGGAGTCTTTTTCTGCAAACTCTTACATCTTCTTCATCAGTTTGCTGACAATACTTCATCTTTCCAATGTTTAAGGTTCGTTGCTTGGTCAATTGGTACATTTTAGGTTGCAACAGTCTCCATGATACCGAGTCTTAACTTACAAAAGCTTTCACGTTAAATGACAGCTTCAATTGATACGTGAGACATATATGCAGGTCAGGCGTAAAAAGTTGATGTGTTTGCATATGTCAACTTTCAATTCTGAGTAGGGGAGCTTGTTGATTATAAAGATAAAGGAACCCTTCTATGGACATAAGTTAGTCAGACGCAATCGACAATAATTGTATTCAAGTGGTAAAGGTAAACTTTGTAATTCAATATAAATTTAGAAGTATAAGTTTATCATTTCTAGCAGTGTATACAGGTGTGTGCGCTTGCAACAGCACAGTTATTTATTATGACCATCGTCATCATATGACTGAAGGTACTAAGTATAATTTCTTAAAATTTAATTTGTTGTCTATTCTTTCATTTTCATTATTGATTACATAGACACATTCAAAGAATTCAAGGACATGAAATACAAAGGGAGCAAACTATGAAGTACGACCAATGTATACGTCAGTTAGATTCACAATCACAACTACAACTACAGCACCAGAAAAGTTTGGAGAACATTCAATCTCGGTCCCCACAATATTCCTCTCTAGTCGCAACAGAAGAACTGTTGAGTCAATACCTTCAAGATAATTAAAGAAGGAGAAATGATACTTCAAAACACTTAAATTTAGCCTGATGTAACACGAGCTCCAATTAATGAAGAAAAAAGTTTATTTTAGATAATGCGTTCGATTTCTTTTTATTCATATATTTTTTACACGGAATTTGCTCTTTTTTATTCATATGGGTCAAGTATACTTGACAACGCGTATCGGGAATTAATCGAAAAGAATCAATTTGATGAATTGGTATATCTATAGGGCACTAGGAGCTTAATTTAGTAATACTGATGACAAATAGAGCCATGTGTGTGTGTGTGTGTGTGTGTGGTGTGTGTGTGTGGTGTGTGTATGTGAGATGCTTATAATTGCTTGACTAATTCCATAATGTGCAAGTGAATTTTGGTTTCAGAAATGCATTGGTAACAAAATTGAGTCTAATAAACTTCAATCGATTGTTTATTAAATATGTATTTATTGTTGAAATGATATATATATTTATATATATATATATATATATATATATATATATATATATATATATATATATATATATATATGCATATCAAATATTATAAACAATTTAAAATTAATGCAGCAAATGCTCTAGAACACTTCATTGCGTCCTACCTGCTTTTTCTACTTTCATCGCAGCGATGAAGTCGTATAATTTGTCATGGTACTCTTCTTAGTTATAAGAAAGAAGAATCCACAGCTTATTTTGAATAGATATTAATATAATTATCAAATAAGATATAATTTACATTTTAAATTTTAAAAACCATTAAAAAAGTTCTGTAAATGTTTCTGAAAACTTCACTGAGGCAACGCTGCTTGCGCCCAATTATAAATGAACCTCACGTTGTTCAAAGAGCAACATGCTATTGGACCGCAATGGTTGAGTCACTGTGTAAATTCTAGAGGCAGTTTCGTGCAGTTGCCCTTGGCGTGTAAACCAATGATTTTAGGGCATTTGCTACCCTATTTTTTCTTCGAGAAATTGTTTCTTAATTGCTCCCTTGACGTATATTTCGTCCACTTTCTGTTCCATCAAATGTTTTTTTAGAAATTGTTGAACTCGTTTTTGCTTGATGACCTCATATTCATAATTCAATTTATGATTGTACCTTTCCAGATACCGTATTTGCCGTATAAAATATGGCGCCACAGTATCGTTAGATGCTGTGGCGCCATATTTAGACCGTTAGGTCGATCAGGTTTAAACAGGTGATGCGAATACCACTTGCTGTCTCTTATCGACAGCTCTTTTACGACAAACTCCGGTACACTGAAACCTTGAAAATCAGCATCTAAAATTTTCAATTTTTATCACTGTTTTTTTTTTTATCACTGAAGCTGCATTTAAATGTTTAAAAATTATGTGGTAGCACAGATTTTTATTAGTCTTATAATTAGAGGAGGGAGGGGCTTTAACGCTTGCTGTCTAATCATGTCTAGTGCAGCTATCCTCACCTTTTGTTAGAATACAAACGCTGAATTGACATAAATGGTATTTAAATCAGCAATTCATTTGAGAAATGAAATAATTAACGACATAGAAATTACAGCAATTGATTTGGAACAGAGCAAATCGTATATTAAGAAAAACAGAAAATCCTTTTTCTTTACCTCAAATTTTGTTTGTCGGAATTGACAATAGAATTTTCTAATTTCGCTAACTTATTATAGTTATAGGCGTTTTCTAAAAGACTTCGACGGCGGCGTCGCGACGCCTATAGAAAATTGTGTTTTAACATAACGACAGGTTAGAGTCGACAGTCGCTGCTAAGGTAAATCAGGAATAGTTCACAAAATTTAGGAGAAAATCACCGTTTGGAAGATTAGGGCGTTTCTAATTTGACGCCTAGACTTATAAAAAAATATATATATAATTTATTACTAAAAGGATGGATAGGGCTTCTCTTGACCAATAACTTTTCTATTTAAAGTTTTTCATTTACTTCAAAAAAACTGACGTCTGCGTCGCGACGCTTTTTAACGGTTTCTAAATTAACATGTGTTTTTATGCCGTTGAGTAGTACTTTTGAAATGCAAAAACTTTTTCATTCAAAATTTTCAGACATCTTATTAAATAAGCCTGGCGTTGCCGCCAAGACGCTTAAAAAAAATCTTTTTCGGTTTATTTCAAAATTGACACGATAGAATTTTCAAATTTATTGTGAACGCACATTACATTATACGCTCAATGTTGCTAACCTATTATCGTTATAGACGTCATGAAAAAAATTTGACAACTACGTCGCGACGCCTATTGTAAATAGAATTTTGGCATTGCGACATAGTAGAGTCGATTGTCGCTGCCAAGGTAAATCTAGAACAGGTCAAATTTTTTTTTTTAAATGTCACCGTTTGGGAGATTAGGGCGTTTGTAATTTGACGCCTGAACTTATAAAAAAAAAATTGAGAAGAGGAAATTTATTACCACTTGAATGGATAGGGCTTCTCTTGACCAACAACTTTCTTGTCCAAAGTTTTTCATTTGCTTAAAAACAAAATTATTGTCTGCGTCGCGACGCTTTTCACGGTTCCTTATTCAACATTTGTTCTTATGCCATAGAGTAAATCTTTCTTTCTTAAAATTTTTCAATATCTCTTGAAATTAGGCATACGTCGCTGCTTCGATTTAAAAAAAATTTTTTTGTTTTAGTTATGTGCTCTCATTGGACCTATTTGGTCATCACCATGAGTTTAACAATTTTTTTCTCTTTGGTTTTTAATTATTCTTAGTTGACGTCTGCGTCGCGACGCTTTTTAACGGTTTCTAAATTAACATGTGTTTTTATGCCGTTGAGTAGTACTTTGAAATGCAAAACTTTTTCATTCAAAATTTTCAGACATCTTATTAAATAAGCCTGGCGTTGCCGCCAAGACGCTTAAAAAAAATCTTTTTTCGATTTATTTCAAAATTTGACACGATAGAATTTTCAAATTTATTGTGAACGCACATTACATTATACGCTCAATGTTGCTAACCTATTATCGTTATAGACGTCATGAAAAAAATTTGACAACTACGTCGCGACGCCTATTGTAAATAGAATTTTGGGCATTGCGACATAGTAGAGTCGATTGTCGCTGCCAAGGTAAATCTAAACAGGTCAAATTTTTTTTTAAATGTCACCGTTTGGGAGATTAGGGCGTTTGTAATTTGACGCCTGAACTTATAAAAAAAAAATTGAGAAGAGGAAATTTTATTACCACTTGAATGGATAGGGCTACTCTTGACCAACAACTTTCTTGTCCAAAGTTTTTCATTTGCTTAAAAACAAAATTATTGTCTGCGTCGCGACGCTTTTCACGGTTCCTTATTCAACATTTGTTCTTATGCCAATAGAGTATAATCTTTCTTTCTTAAAATTTTTTAATATCTCTTGAAATTAGGCATACGTCGCTGCTTCGATTTAAAAAAATTTTTTTTGTTTTATGTTATGTGCTCTCATTGGACCTATTTGGTCATCACCATGAGTTTAACAATTTTTTTCTCTTTGGTTTTTTTAATTATTCTTAGTTGATGCTGACCTGGGCGGTCGCGACGTTTAAAAATTTGATAAGAATTATCTTTGTGTAGCAGATTAAAGCTTTCGTAGTTTCATAGCCTTTCAAAAAAAAGTGTTTGATAACTAACGAAAGAAAATATACGTAGGCGTCCCTGAGCTTCAAATCTGAAAATTTTAATCGTTGTTATTACAACAAATATTGACCTTTAGGGATCTTTACGACCTCCATTTGCACAAAGTTTTAAATATTCTCTGATTATGATAGAAATATATTCTTGATTTATATAGCCGTATAAGCTCCTAGAGATGCTGGTACTGTAATTTAGTATATAGTTCCATATACATTTCGTGGGTCCAGATTTGCATCCTGTCTAATTTTACATTGAAATTTCAGACTCTCTGAAGGAAATGTTAGTCCTGTTTAGGAAGTTTACAAATTCTTTGTCAGCAAAATAACTTGTTAAATAATAAATTATATAATATATAATTAATAAGTATATTATTAAATATATTAATAATATATATTAATTAATAAGCTATTAAATTTGTTAATACTACAGAGAGACTTATAATATTGTTGCGCATGTGCTGAGAAATTTGCAACAATTGCATTTTTTTCTCTATAAGCATTTGAATTATTCTTCCAACAAGTCAGTTTGTCTTCTGTTCTCCTGAAGAGAGTCTGTGAGTGTGTGTGTGAGTGTGTGTTCGTGCTTTTTTTAATTGTTTCGTGTCATAAATTCCATTACATAACATGTCCACCTGAAGCGATTCAGTTGCAATCCTATCTGATGTTGTCCTGACTGAAGCTAGGAATACAGAGGTAATTGCAATTAATCTTTTCTCGAATTCGACTACAATTTGTCTCTCTGATTGTCAATAGGCCAGCCTGCCGAAATACTCTTATTCCACATCCTCATCTTCATCATCATCAACGTCATCGTCTTTGTCATCTGGTTCTGAACGTCAAGCAAATTCCGGTAATCAAGAACTTCTCAACAGCAATTGTCAACTTGACGACTGGATGATAATAGTCACTAAATGCGTTCCCACAGTTTCTCCTCTACGTAAAACGAACGTAGGAATTACAGCTAACCAAGGGACTGTTGATATCAATAATCAATTTGGCGCCATCGTAGACAAGTACTTTGATGTGCTTTTCAATAATGGTCCTGCTGCATTTCCCACGCAAACAGATGTTCGGTGCGAATTTGGCTCTACGGTTTAACAGCAATAACAATATATTCAAAGTTGTCCAACTGAGCCTAAAGGGAAAGACATGGACCAAATTATTAAAGTTAATGAGCGGTGAGGGTGACAACAAAAACAACGTTCCACGTTGTAGCACCAAAGTTTTTGTGATGTCGGTTGCCTTGGTAAAGATGCTGGCGCTAATGCTGCTGCTGCTTCTGCTGCCGCCCCTGTCACTACCGCAGATGAACATTTAGGTCAAGCTGCAAGTTCAATTGGCAGTTTCGACAGCTACATGGATCTGATTGAGGTGGACGAATTTGCAAGTGAGAAAGACAATGCTCTCAACCTGCTAAATAAATTCTAAAGGAAAATTCAAAACGTACAAATTTGCGAGGAGATAGAAAGAAGAAGATTGTCAAGTCAATTGGAAGCTTTCAATAAAAAGAGATTAATAATTCAGAAAGAACTGGAAGAATTGGAAAGAAAACGAGATGTAATTTCTAAGAATCTAAGAAAAGTCAATAAAAACAAAAAATCAATTGGAAATATAACTAAAATGTTAAATAAAAAATGAAGTTTGTATAAAAATTTTTTAAATAAAATTTTTCGCGCGTTACTTGGGTTTTCTTTGTTTAAAATGATATTATTTGTTATATGTACAATTGATGCAACTTGATAATTGATAAATTAACGAACTTTAAATATCAATCATGGGAATCATAAAGCGCTGGGAAATAAAACATCATTGTCAAATTATACTTTTTTTGTTTATTGTATCAAAAATACACTAAAAGTGAATAACGATTGCATCCAAAGATAAGGGCAAAAAATATATCTATGAATTTTCCATTTTCAAGAAGCTCATGTCAAAAAAATGACGTGGCAGTCTAAAATTTAGACAGATAATATTTTGACATATAAATAAGGTGCTTCTTTCGAATCACTCTCTGCAGCATTTCGATAACGTATGAGATAAATGAGGAGTAAATTCACCCTTCAACGAATTTTATATTGTTGGTTTGACCCACAATTCCCTCACTCACTAAAAAAATCTGCTTGTCACTCTTAATTTGCTCATTACATGCATTAATTTTTTCCTCGGTAAACTTCTAAAAAAAATCGATGTGGCAGCAATGTTTTGAAATCTTCACACTCTACAACCACTTTCTCACCGTATTTTGTTGTAGTACGCTGGAAAGATTTCACCAAGTGCTTTGCGTCAACTTCAAGACTCTTGACGTTTACAAATGTAATAACATGTAGATTAGCATTTATTTCTGCAATAAATGATGATATGATTGTAAGTTTATTTAAAGTTTATTAGTTGAATCTTAATTACCTTATGACTGGAGAACGCAATGTGAGCTACTTTGGTTGAGCTAGAATTTGGCGCATGAGCTGTAAACGAAAACATTTTCGTAACTAATCATGGAAGTATTCACTGTGAATATGCTTTGCTTTGTATGTTTTTTTAAAGCTTTGTAAATGAACACGGCACACATATTGAATTAGGGAGATCGGTCTCACAACCGCACTCAACGCATTTGTATTTTATAGGGACTGGCACTGTTGCTGCCTGCAAACAAGGCTGTATAAAGCATGAAAATAATTTGACAAATCTTTTTGGTCTTGAATCCCCCACTACTTCCAGTCAGACTCGAGTAGTATAGTAATGCCGATTCTGGATCACCTGCCAGTTGTGCGCATTCGCAAAGGCGGGAAATTCAAATTTTGGGAATATCAGTGATACCATCTGAAGAAATATAACGTTTCCATTTAGGAAACCAGAAATGACGGCTTTATGGACCTTTCGAAGAGGTTGTTAAGTTCTGCTTTTTTTAGTAGAGGACTGAGTGGGGAGGAGTCTAATGTTTGGCGGTGGCTGTCAGGCAGTGATTAGATCGTGTAAGATTTAAAGTGCTGCCACTTCATTTTCAAGTTTTATATTCTTCCAACCACCAACTTGGGGGTGAATTTTCGATTTTTGAAGATATAGGCGTGCAGGTAAAAAATTTGGGTTTTCAACCGCTGATGAACACCAATTTGAAGTGTAAAACGGAGAAAGTTATCCACCAACCCCTATAGGGGTGAATTTTTGACTTTTGCAAATATAGTCGTGCAAGTATTCAAAATATAGGCTTTCAACCCTAAGGAACACAAATTTAATGTTGAAAACAGAAAAAAGTTGTCTAGCCACCCTTTGAAGGGGTGAATATTGAAATTTTGCAACTAAAGTCATGCGATGGCTCAAAATATAGGTTTTCAAACATAAGGAACTCAAATTTGAAGTGTAAGACAGACAAAATTGTCCACCAATCCCCTCGAGGGGTGAGTTTTAGATTTTTGCAAATATAGACGTGCGAGTACTCAAAATATAAGTTTTCAACCCTAAGGAAAACTAATTTAATGTGTAAAACGGAGAAACTTGTTCACCAACTTTCTTAAGGGGTGAATTTTAGATTTTTGCAAATATAGGCGTGCGAGGACCCTAAATATAAATTTTCAAACCCTAAGGAAAACTAATTTAATGTGTAAAACGGAGAAACTTGTCCACTAAGCTTTTTAAGAAGTGAATTTTAGATTTTTGCGAATATAGATGTGCGAGTACTCTAAATACAGGTTTTCAAACCTAAGATAACAAATTTGACGTGTAAAACAAAAATAGTTGCACACCAAACCCCTTGACGAATGAATTTTAGATTTTCAACTCTAAGAAAAACTAATTTTGATGTGTAAAACGGACAAAGTTGTCCACCAAACCTCTTAAGGGTTGATTTTTAGATTTTTGCAAATATAGAAGTGCGAGTACTCAAAATATAGGTTTTCAACGCTAACGAAAACAAATTTGATGTGTAAAACGGAAATAGTCGCACACCAACCCCCTTGAGGAGTGAATTTTAGATTTTTTCTAATATGGGCATGTGAGTAATCTAAATATAGGTTTTCAACCCTAAAAAAAACAAATTTGATGAGTAAAACACAAAAAGTTGTCACCAACCCCCTTGAGGAGTAAATTTTAGATTTTTGCAAATATAGATGTGAAGGTATTCAAAAAATCGGTTTTCAACTCTAAGGAAAGTAAACTAGATGTGTTAAACAGAGAAATTTGTCCACCCAATCTTTGAAGAGGTGAATATAGAATTTTAGAATAGAATATAGGTACAACATTCAAAGTGATTATAGATTTAATTCATTTGATGAGTGCTCATCCAGCACAAATATTTGGTAAACTTTATATGAGCAGCAAACGACCAATTCATTCACCCCGTTTAAGTTATATTTCAAAATCAAATTGTGTAGATTTCCAATTGGGAAGAAGTGATCCAATTCAATTTTAAGGAAGTTTTCGATATAATGGAAAACCTTGGAGAATATTAATTAGTTAATTAGAACACTTTATTGATATTGCTCTTTGTTCAAGAGATCGAATACTAATCAAAGCCGAAACTGAAATTCAATACTGTCATTCTCATTTATTCACTAATGAGGCCGAATTCCATGGTGAGAGCGATCGTAATGTTCTGGAGGCTATACTTTTCTTCCACCATTCCATTTAATTATGATTTCCGATGAAGATCAAAAAGTCAAGATAGAAATGGATTTGGAGGGTCGAAAATGTATAACTGTTACCATCAAACCTAATAATTGAGTTATTGTTCCAGATTTTAAAAATTTTCAATCATTTTTACCACATGATGAACATTTGCCAAAAAATTTTATCATACCTGTATTCCAATTAATCATCCAGTAACAATTGAAAGAATTCTATTAAAATATTTACACAAAATTGATGAGATATAGAATTTGTTACAATAAAATCGGTTCACTTTTTTTTTAATTCATTGTGATATTAGATACGTTTTTTGAAATAAACGAACTTACTTCCTATTGTATGAATTGGAGTAGTCTGCTGTATAACAATACAAAATAATATCATCAAATTAAAAATTGGTTGGTCATAAAATTGTCTAACAATCAGAATCCTCTAAACTTATCACCTTCATTTTTAGCCCCGATATTTACTGACATCAAGTTTAGTCCGCACCTAATTACGGTTAAGTCATATCACTTGTTTCGATTTAGGTCGATGGCTTCTAAGTAAAAATCAATGAAATAATGTAAAAATTCGCATGATTAATGATGACTTACATTTTTTAAACTAATAACTTTTAATTTGCATTGAAATTTCTCCATATGCAGCTTAAATTATAAACTTAAGGTTGCTTAGCAATCACTTCAACTCGACTTCGAAGTTTTCTTTACCTGTACCGATTAATATTTATCGACTGTGTATTTTGTCTGCTCACTATAACGGTAAACTTCCATCTTCATTAGTAGGTGATTAGCTTCATAGATTTTTGTGCTAAAATCAAAAAATTAGTAATCAATATAAAATATATATCACCCGATTTGTTCTCTATTCTCAAATATAATGAAATCTTGAACAGTTAGTGGTATGTAGCTTCTTGACTTGTTGAAATTGTCAACTATTTGTTTAACTGAATTGGTTTTGACTTAGATTAAGGTATGCCTCCCATTACGGTAACAGCATATCTCTATCATTATGTACTGAAAAATTGATAAATGATTAGTATAATTGGCATTACAAACGTACGTTAAGCTATTATTAAAGCTTATATTATACTTTCGACAAACCTAATTTAATTTCAATAATTGGTGGACTTCACAATAATCTACAAGACATTACTTTTAATATTTTTAATAATTAAACGTCAGAAGTTTTCCTGCGAGAGACTCAAACGATTCTAAAAGCACGATTTCTAAATTGAGGTTATGTGAAATACAGTTCACGCGGCTTTAGCCTCAGTGCCGAGCGGAGAGTGTATTAGGTCAGAATAATCAACAAATATTTGAATATGCATTTGTGCACGCCACAAGTTTTTATCAAACACATACACACACGTACACACACAAACGCGCGCATACACAAACGCAAAGTTTCTTGTTTAAATGAGAGCTATCAGCCCAATTTAGCAATAGTCTATGTTGAAAATGCTTCTTATGAATTTTCTATTCATTGGCAGAATCAGTTTGAAAATTTTGAGATTTATCTTTTTTTCATTTCTCACGTAAAAGGATAGAATCTTTGCTTAATTTGATTTCAAAGAACGAAAATGAGAGGAAAAAGAACGAATGCACTGTACGGGAATTGAACGTACAGCTTAAAATCTCGCTCTTTCGACGCCTGACTTTTCCACTACACGATAAATCTAACGAAGATTTGTCTGTTTTACATTTCATTAACAGTGGCGCGAAAACATTAATTTTCTCGCCTTTTTACTTCGAAATTCGTGATCTGTCAGTCAAGATCTTTCAATTATGGTGAATTTATTATAGAAATCTGAATTCACGTAGGCAGACATCCCTCGTCAGTATTGGAGAGTGTAAATATTCAGCTGAGTATCATCTCCCCTTTAGTATCTATGATTAAAACTATTGTCTAATCATATGGTATACGAAAATATTGTCTGTACTTAGAGAGAAGTAAATCATTTATAGAAGTTGATATTATAAATTCTGTTGAAACTGTCAGATGTATTCGAAGCTTGAGGAAGTTTTGTTCGGCCCTCATGAGACTGAAGCAATATGTTTAGAACAATTTATATTATATAGTTTTTCGTAACATGTAGATGGCCATACCGCGGAATCTTAACCACATGTCCATCCCAATTTTGCACCTGGATGTTTCTCCCTATGTTGTTGTGAATCCAATCCAGTATCCTCATGTGTTCGGCGTTACGACCTGGACAAAAACTGTATGCGAGGTCTTCGATTGCTTTAATAGCTTCCAGTATGTTATAGACGGCCTTGCAAATTTAATTGAGAAATTTCTATTATTTACATCGTTAATATTAAAATTGCGAAGAGATAGGTTGCAATTAAAAGTTAATACAGCACTAAAATCAACTTTTTTGTTTACTTCTAAATTTTGGGCTTTCTTAAAACAATAAAGAACAAAACTTTGATGTTCTTGTTTTTTAGATGATATAGTTCTCTTATTAAATTACACAATTGGTAGAAACACAAACTCATACAATGAGACTCACTAGAAGTTTAACAATAAACTGAACTGCTTGTTAAATATTTATTCCGTTGATATAGGAAGATTTTTGCTGTTCTTGCAAAATTTGCATAAAGTTTAAGACGTGGATTTATTTTGTGGACTGAGGAACGAAGTCAGCATTTCCGTTAAGGAGTCTGAAATTTCAATGTAAGACGATACAGGATGCAAAAATTGACCTTAGAAAAGTTCATCTAACTGCATTATATGACACACACACTCTATTCAATAGCAAACACATTGATACATACAAACATGTAAACATCTTGGTACAGGGTGAACCGAAAATGCCGCAAAATGCAATCTATGTGGCTATTTCATCCCTCAATAAGTCAATGCTTGTCATACTCACTCATTTTTAATGAACATCAACAAACTGTTGACCTACCACAAGGCAATTGTTGAAAATTAATGCGATAAATCCAATGTCAGAAAAATTATGCGAGACTTCAGACACAAACTGTATAAATTCATGGACAAACGGGTAAACACATCCACACAAACACAAATGTCTTGATATAGGGTGAACCAAATGTTGTGCAAAGTTGACATGTTTGTGTTGGAGAATCGACGATTTGTAGATTAAAACAGAAAACGTTTTCCACCTACCCTTTTAAGGGTGAACTTCAGATTTTCACAAATATTGTCTTGCGGATACACAAAATATAGGTTTTCAATCTTAAGGCACACAAATTTGAAGTTTAAAACTAAAAAAGTTTTAAACCCACCCCCTTGACGGGTGAATATTACATTTTTGCTGAAATAGGTGTGCGGGTACTCAAAATATAGGTTTTTCAAGCATTAGGAGCACGAATTAGATGTATAAAAACAGAAAAAGTTGTCCACGCACCCCCTGAGGGGCGAATATTGTATTTATGCAAATATAGGCGTGCGGGTACTCAAAATATATGTTTTCAAGCATCAGAAAACACAAATTTGATATATAAAACAGAAAAAGTTGCCCACCCACCTCTTGAGGTGTGAATATTGGATTTTGGCTAAAATACGCGTGCGGGTACTCAAAATATAGGTTTTCAAGCATTAGAAGCACGAATTTGATGTATAAAACATAAAAAGTTGTCCAACCACCCGATGAGGGGTGAATATTGTATATTCGATGCAATTTCGTCTTCATTTTTTACCGACATCATTTTTGAATTAAAACTTTTTACAGAATATTCTTCAGTATCTTCTTCCATTTTCACATAACCAGCAAACAATTCTAAATTGAATTTAATCAATCTATGTCTCATAAGTTTTTGTTGAAGTTCAGAAATTACGACATCCTTTTAAGATTTTAAAAATTTTTCAACATCTAAATTTGTAGGATCGTCATTTTCAAAAATTAACGTCTTAATTCTTTTTTGGAAGGTACTTTTAACCACCATTTATCTTGTGATAAACAATTATGCAGTTTTCAATCGATGTTTCAATGTACGTAAATGACAAATCCATTTATCAACAGAAATATCTGATAAACACAAATTGCACATTTGCTTTACAGGCTCAGGTCTGTTACATTCCTTACATAGAAAACAAAGATTTGAGAAAAGTAATTAGCAAATGTAGTAATTTTCTGACCTGGTAAATAAATGAAAACTTTTTATATGTCGTTCTAAAGATTCTTTTCTCGGAAACGATTTGAAACAAATATTACACACTACTTGTGCTTTAGGCATTTTGCGCGCCTGTGACCCTATGAAACGCTATAAGCAAAATATGCACGTTACGACAAGCAGATGGCAATTTGTACATCTGGGAACCATGGAAATGGGACTTCCCACGCAAAAGTTCTTACCACTACTTAGAATACAGACGCTGAATTGACAGAAATTGTAGTATCCGGTTGAAATAGAGAAAAAGATAGATCAAGTTTTGCTGATGTGTGAAGAAGTATATTGTTGAAGAAAAAATTCTCAAAGCGTAAAAGAAATACGTCATCATTTTTTGAGAAATTCCGCAAATTTTGCATATTAGACAATTTAACGTTTTCATGTTCACATATACGCTTCTGCGCCCAGCGTTTTGCAGATGTTGCATTTCTGATGCTTTATAAGGCTCATACATTCCTTTCTATATACCATTAATTTTATACGTTATGAGTATTGTAAATAAAGCTTGAATGATAATATTTAAAAAATTGTATATTAATAATTATTAAAATAAAATTTTTTTGGTTTAAACTTAAAATTTGAGTTACTAATGGTAGAAAGCCTGTACTTTCAGTATCCGCTCACCTTTATTTGCAAAAATGCAAAATTCACCACTCAAGGGGGTTGATGAACAGTATATGTGTTTCATACATCAAATTTGCGTTCCCTATGGTTGAAAACCAATATTTAGATTACCCGCACGCCTATTTTAGTAGAAATCCAAAATTCACTCTTTAAGGTTTTGGGGTAAACGTTTTTCTGTTTTAAATATAAAGATTGTGTTTCTTTATGGTTTGAAAATATATATTTTGAGTACTTGCACACCTATTTCAGCAAAAACGTAATATTAACCCCTCAAAGGGTGGGTTTAAAACTTTTTTGGATTTAAATTTCAAATTTATGTGCTTTAAGAGACAGAGTACTTCTCAAAATTTCGACCGGCAAAAATGTGAGTGTGTTACTTGCAATTTCTCGTTCGTTCTTGAAGCTACAACTACCGGAAATAGATTTTTGAAAAGATTATTTCTTCTAGCGACTTTTTTGTTTCATTCCGTTTTTCAAAATGTTGACGCAAATTTGAATTACAGACGAAAATCTAACAACATGTTTTTATCGTATTTTTGTACAATTTCTTATATTTTCTCTTATAATTTGACAAATTGTGATTATTTTGCAAAAATTCTAAAACTATCAGATGGCAAATAAAAAGTTCTTTCCAAATATTCAAGAAATTTTTCGATTGCGCTGTTAGTTTTCCGAAAATTAAGAAAACTTCTGTTACGCTACAACAAGTTCTTTACACAGTTTTTATCTTACATCATTGATCAACCCTTCATTCGGAAGCTGATATAAAGACGGAAAACAAGATAGAAAGCTTTTTTTGAGATTTTGAAAAATGCCTGAATTATCGCGGAAAAACCAACCGGTTCTTCTGGCATTGTTTACACATATTAAAAACTGATTATTTTGATTAGATATTAACCGTATGTATTTCAAATCAAAATAATCAGTTTTATTATGTGTAAAACAATGCCAGAAAAACCGGTTGGTTATTCCGCGATAACTCAGGCAATTTTCAAAATCACAAAAAAAGCCTTCAATCTTGCCCTCCGTTTTTGTATCAGCTTTCGAATGGGATGTTGATCAATGCTGTAAGATAAAAACTGTGGAAAAAAAACTTGTTGTAGCGTACAGAAGTTTTCTTAATTTTCCGGGAAACTAATAGTGGAATCAGAAAATTTCTTAAATATTTTGGAAGAACTTTTTATTTGCCATCTGACAGTACCAGAATTTTTGCAAAATAATCACAATTAGTCAAGTTATAGGAGAAAATATAAGAAATTGTACAAAAATTCGATAAAAATATGTTGTTAGATTTTCGTCTGTAATTCCAATTTGCGTCAACATTTTGAAAAACCAATTAAACAAAAAAAGTCGCTATAAGAAATGATCTTTTCAAAAATCTGTTTGCGGTTGTCGTAGCTTCAAGGACGAACGAGAAATCGCAAGTAACAGACTCACATTTTCGTTGGTTGAAATTTTGAGAAGTACTCTGGGCCCTTAATGTTGAAAACCTATATTTCATGTATCCGCACGACGATATTTGTAAAAAATCTGAAAGTCACTCTTAAAAAGGTAGGTGGAAAACGTTTTCTGTTTTAATCTCCAAATTGTCGTTTCTCGAACACAAAAATCTTATGTCAACTTTGCAAAACATTCGGTTCACCCTATAGCAAAGCATTTGTGTTTGTGTGGATGTGTTTACCCGTTTGTCCATGAATTTATACAGTTTGAGTCTGAAGTCTCGCTTAATTTTTGACATTGGATTTATAGCATTAATTTTCAAAAATTACCTTGTGGTAATAGAAATTTTTCAATTAAATTTGCAAGGCCATCAATAACATACAGGAAGCTATTAAAGCAAACGAAGACCTTGCATACTGTTTTTGTCCAGGCGGTAACGCTGAACTCATGAGGATACTGGATTTGATTCACAACAACATAGGGAGAAACATCCAAGTGCAAAAATTGGGATGGACATGTGGTTAAGATTCCGCGGTATGGTCATCTACATGTTACCAAATCTATGTAGAGACATTAGAATTGTTAAATAGAAACAACTTTAGAAATTTGTAATCTTTGTTTTTATTTAAAAACCATTGATAATAAATTACCATCTTAACTATCAAACTTATGTTGACAAGAGTTTACAATTATTCAAACTTCCCGCAATCTCACCTGTTAAATTTTACACTGGTGACACTAGGAGAACGTTTTGGGAACATTTGAGATATCAGGTTGGGAATTCAACTAAAAAATTGTGGTCAATTTCGCAGCAACAAAAAAGGCTTATCTTGCTTGTTGTTAACAACACATAGAGAGAAACATCCAGGTGTAAAAATTGGGATGGACATATGGTTCAGATTTGGCGTTATGGCCATCTACATGTTACGAAAACTATATAATATAAATTGTTCTAAACATATTGCTTCCAGTCTCATGAGGGCTGAACAAAAACTTCCTCAAGCTTCGAATACATCTGACAGTTTCTACAGAATTTATTATATCAACTTCTATAAGTGGATTACTTCTCTCTTAGTACAGACAATATTTTCGTACACCATATGATTAGACAAAAGCTTTAATCATAGATATTAAAAGAGTGATGATACTCAGCTGAATAATTACACTCTCCAATGCTGACAAGGGATGTCTGCATACGTGAATTCAGATTTCTATAAGAAATTCAACTTAATTGAAAGATCTTGACTTACGGATCACGAATTTCGAAGTAAAAAGGCGAGAAAATTAATGTTTTCGCGCCACTGTTAATGAAATATAAAACAGACAAATCTTCGTTAATTAATTAATTAAAAGTCAGGCGTCGGAGGAGCGAGATTTGAAGCCATACGTTCAATTCCCGTACAGTGAATTTGTTCTTTTTCTTTCTATTTTCGCTCTTTGAAGTCAAATTGAGCAAAGATTCAATCCATTTACGTGAGAAATGAAAAAAAGATAAATCTCAAAATTTTCAAACTGATTTTGCCAATGAATAGAAAATTCATAAAAACGCATTTTCAACATAGACTATTACTAAATTAGGCTGATAGCTTTCAATAAAACGAGATACTTTGCGTGTGTGTGTGTGTGTGTACATGTGTGTATATTTTTGATCAAAAATTTGTGGCGTGCACAAGTGCATATTTCAAATATTTGTTGATTATTCTGACCCAATACACTCTCTGCTCGGCACTGAGGCTAAAGCCGCGTGAACTGTATTTTACATATCCTCAATTTAGAAATCGTGCTTTTAGAATCGTTTGAGTCTCTCACAGGAAACTTCTGCCGTTTAATTATATAAAATATTAAAATTAATGTCGTGTAGATTATTGTGAAGTCACCAATAATTGAAATTAAATTAGGTTTGTCGAAAGTATAGTATAAGCTTTAATAATAGCTTAACGTACGTTTGTAATGCAAATTATACTAATCATTTATCAGTTCTTCAGTACATAATGATAGAGATATGCTGTTACCGTAATGAGAAGCAAACCTAAATCTAAGTCAAAACCAATTCAGTTAAACAAATAGTTGACAATTTCAACAAGTCAAGAAACCACATTACATTAAGTGTTCAAGATTTTATTATATTGGAGAATAGGGAACAAATCAGGTGATTTATATATTATATTGATTACTAATTTATTGATTTTAGCACAAAAATCAATGAAGTTGATCACCTACTAATGAAGATAGAAGTTTACCGTTATAGTGAGCAGCAAAATACATAGTCGATAAATATTAAGCGGTACAAGTAGAAAAAAATTTCGAAGTCGAATTGAAGTGATTGCTAAGCAACTTTAAGTTTATAATTTAAGCTGCATATGGAGAAATTTCAATGCAAATTAAAAGTTAATGGTTAAAAAATGTAAATCAATATAATAGATACGAATTTTCCCATTATTTCTTTGATTTTTCCTTAGAAGCCATCGACCTAAATCGAAACCAGTGATATGACTTAAACCGTAATTAGGTGCGGACTAAATTTGATGTCAGTAAATATTAAGCATCGGGGCTAAAAGTGAAGGTGATAAGTTTAGTGGATTCTGATTGTTAGACAATTTTATGACCAACCAATTTTTAATTTGATGATATTATTTTGTATTGTTATGCAGCAGACTATTCAATTCATACAATAGGAAGTAATTCCGTTTATTTCAGAAAACGTATCTAATTTCACAATGAATTAAAAAAAAATTAACCGATTTTCTTGTAACAAATTCTATATCTCAACAATTTTGTGTAAATATTTTAATAGAATTCTTTCAATGGTTACAGGATGATTTATTAGAAATACAGGTATGATAAAATTTTTTGGCAAATGTTCATCATGTGGTAAAAAATGATTGAAAGTTTTCAAAATCTGGAACTATAACTAAATAATCTGGTTCGATGGTAGCAGTTATACATTTTTGACCCTCCAAATCCATTTCTATCTTGACTTTTTGATCTTCTTCGGAAATCATAATTAAATGGGATGGTGGAAGAAAAGTATAGCCTCCAGAACATTACGATCGCTCTCACCATGGAATTCGGCCTCATAAGTGAATAAATAAGAATGGCAGTATTGAATTTCAGTCTCGGTTTTTGATTAGTATTCTATCTCTTGAACTAAGAGCTATATCAATAAAGTGTTCTAATTAACTAATTATTATTCTCCAAGGTATTCCATTATATCGAAAACTTCCATAAAATAGAACTAGATCACTTCTTCCCAATTGGAAATCTACACAATTTGATTTTGAATTATAACTTAAACGGGGTGAATGAATTGGTCGTTTGCTGCTCATATAAAGTTTACCAAATATTTGTGCCGGATGAGCACTCATCAAATGAATTAAATCTATAATCACTTTGAATGTTGTACCTATATTCTATTCTAAAATTCTATATTCACCCCTTCAAAGGTTGGGTGGACAAATTTCTCTGTTTAACACATCTAATTTACTTCCTTAGTGTGGAAAATCGATTTTTTCAATAACCTCACATCTATATTTGCAAAAATCTAAAATTCACCCCTCGAGGGATTTGGTGACAACTTTTTTTCCGTTTTACACATCAAATTTGCTTTTTTTAGGGTTGAGAACCTATATTTAGTGTACTCACACGCCTATATTAGAAAAAATCTAAAATTCACTCCTCAAGGGGTTGGTGTGCAACTATTTCCATTTGACACATCAAATTTGTTTTCCTTAGCGTTGAAAACCTATATTTAGAGTATTCGCACGTCTATATTTGCAAAAATCTAAAATTCACTTCTTAAGAAGTTTTGGTGGACAAGTTTCTCCGTTTTACACATAAAATTAGTTTTCCTTAGTGTTGAAAACCTATATTTAGGGTCCTCGCACGCCTATATTTGCAAAAATCTTAAATTCACCCTTAAGAAGGTTGGTGGAAAAGTTTCTCCGTTTTACACATTAAATTAGTTTTCCTTAGGGTTGAAAACCTATTTTTTGAGTACTGGTACGTCTATATTTGCAAAAATCTAAAATTCACCCCTCAAGGGGGTTGGTGAACAATTTTTTTTGTTTTACACTTCAAATTTTGAGTTCCTTATGTTTGAAAACCTATATTTTGAGCCTTCGCATAACTTTAGTTGCAAAAATTCAATATTCACCCCTTCTAAGGGTAGCTGGAAAACTTTTTTCTGTTTTCAACATTAAATTTGTGTTCTTTAGGGTTGAAAGCCTATAGTTTGAATACCCGCACGAATATATTTGCAAAAGTCAAAAATTCACCCCTCTAGGGGTTGGTGGATAACTTCCTCCGTTTTACACATCAAATTTGTGTTCATAGCGGTTGAAAACATATATTTTTTTTCCTGCACGCTGCACGCCTATATTTGTGTTGAGTGCGGTTGTGGGACCGATCTCCCTAATTCAATATGTGTGCCGTGTTGATTTACAAAGCTTTAAGAAAACATACAAAGCAAAGCATATTCACAGTGAATATTTCCATGATTAGTTACGAAAATGTTTTCGTTTACAGCTCATGCGCGAAATTCTAGCTCAACCAAAGTAGCTCTCATTGCGTTCTCCAGTCATAATGTAATTAAGATTCAACTAATAAACTTTGAATAAACTTACAATCATATCATCACTTATTGCAGAAATAAATGCTAATCTACATGTTATTACATTTGTAAACGTCAAGAGTCTTGAAGTAGACGCAAAGCACTTGGTGAAATCTTTCCAGCGTACTACAACAAAATACGGTGAGAAAGTGGTTGTAGAGTGTGAAGATTTCAAAATATTGCTGCCACATCGATTTTTTTAGGAGTTTACCGAGGAAAAAATTGATGCATGTAATGAGCAAATTAAGAGTGACAAGCAGATTTTTTTAGTGAGTGAGGGAATTGTGGGTCAAACCAACAATATAAAATTCGTTGAAGGGTGAATTTACTCCTCATTTATCTCATACGTTATCGAAATGGTGCAGAGAGTGATTCGAAAGAAGCACCTTATTTATATGTCAAAATATTATCTGTCTCAAATTTTAGACTGCCACGTCATTTTTTTTGACATGAGCTTCTTTAAAATGGAAAATTCATAGATATATTTTTTTGTCCTTACCTTTGGATGTAATCGTCATTCCACTTTTAGTGTATTTTTGATACAATAAACAAAAAAAGTATAATTTGACAATGATGTTTTATTTCCCAGCGCTTTATGATTCCCATGATTGATAATTAAAGTTCGTTAATTAATCAATTATCAAGTTGCTTCAAATGTACATATAACATATAATATCATTTTAAACAAAGAAAACCAAAGTAACGCGCGAAAAATTTTATTTAAAAAATTTTTATACAAACTTTATTTTTTATTTAACATTTTAGTTATATTTCCAATTTATTTTTTGTTTTTATTGATTTTTCTTAGTTTCTTATAAATTACATCTCGTTTTCTTTCCAATACTTCCAGTTCTTTCTGAAGTATTAATCTCCTTTTATTGAAAGCTTCCAAATGACTTGACAATCTTCTTCTTTCTATCTCCTCGCAAATTTGTACGTTTTCGAATTTTCCTTTAGAACTTATTTAGCAGGTTGATAGCATTGTCTTTCTGACTTGCAAATTCGTCCCACCTCAATCAGATCCATGTAGCTGACGAAACTGCCAATTGAACTTGCAGCTTGACCAAGATGTTCATCTGCAGTAGTGACAGGGGCGGCAGCAGAAGCAGCAGCAGCATTAGCGCCAGCATCTTTACCAAGGCAACCGACATCACAAAAACTTCGGTGCTACAACGTGGAACGTTGTTTTTGTTGTCACCTTCACCGCACAATAACTTTAATAACTTGGTCATGTCTTTCCCTTTAGGCTCAGTTGGACAACTTTGAAAATTTTGCCATTGCTGTTGAACTGTAGAGCCAAAATGGCACTGAGCATCTGTTTGCGTGGGAAGTGCAGCAGGACCATAATTGAAAAGCACATCAAAGTACTTGTCTACGATGGCGCCAACTTGATTATTGATATCAACAGTCCCTTGGTCAACTGTAATTCCTACGTACGTTTTACGTAGAGGAGAAACTGTGAGAACGCATTTAGTGACTATTATCATTCCAGTCGTCAAGTTGACAATTGCTGTTGAGAAGTTCTTGATTACCGAATTTGCTTGACGTTCAGAACCAGATGACGAAGACGATGACGTTGATGATGATGAAGATGAGGATGTGGAATAAGAGTTTTTCGGCTGGCTGGCCTATTGACAATCAGAGAGACAAATTGTAGTCGAATTCGAGAAAAGAATAATTGCAATTACCTCTGTATTCCTAGCTTCAGTCAGTACAACATCAGATAGGATTGTAACTGATCGCTCAGTTGACATGTTATGTAATGGAATTTATGACACGAAACACTTAAAAAAGCAAGAAACACACTCACACACACACTCACAGACTCTCTTCAGGAGAACAGAAGAAAAAACTGACTTGTTGGAAGAATAATTCAAAATGCTTATTGAGAAAAAAAATGCAATTGTTGCAAATTTCTCAGCACATGCGCAACAACATTATAAGTCTCTCTGTAGTATTAACAAATTTATTAACTTATTAATTAATATATATTATTAATATATGAATTAATATATTTATTAATTATATATTATATAATTTATTATTTAACAAGTTATTTTGCTGACAAAGAATTTGTAAACTTCCTAAACAGGACTAACATTTCCTTCAGAGAGTCTGAAATTTCAATGTAAAATTAGACAGGATGCAAATATGGACCCACGAAATTTTTATCGAACTATATACAAAATTACAGTACCAGCATCTAAAGGAGCTTATACGGCTATATAAATCAAGAATGTATTTCGATCCTAATCTGAGAGATATTTAAAATTTGTGCAAATGGAGGTCGAAGGATCCCTAAAGTTCAATATTTGTTGTAATAACAACTTATTAAAATTTTCAGATTTGAAGGTCAGGGACGCCTACGTATATTTTCTTTCGATAGTTGTCAAACACTTTTTTTTGAAAGGCTATGAAACTACGAAAGCTTTAATCTGCTAAACAAAGATAATTTTTATCAAATTTTTAAACATCGCGACGCCCAGGTCTGCATCAACTAAGAATAATTAAAAACCAAAGAGAAAAAAATTGTTAAACTCATGTTGATGACCAAATAGGTCCAATGAGAGCACATAACTAAAACAAAAAAAATTTTTTAAAATCGAAGCAGCGACGTATGCTTAATTTTCAAGAGATATTAAACAATTTTAAGAAAGAAAGATTCCACTCTATGGCATTAGAACAAATGTTGAATTAGGAACCGTGAAAAGCGTCGCTACGCAGACAATAATTTTTTTTTAAGCAAATGAAAAACTTTGGACAAGAAAGTTGTTGGTCAAGAGAAGCCCTATCCATTCAAGTGGTAATAAATTTCCTCTTCTCAATTTTTTTTTATAAGTTCAGGCGTCAAATTACAAACGCCCTAATCTCCCAAACGGTGACATTTAAAAAAAAATTTGACCTGTTCTAGATTTACCTTGGCAGCGACAATCGACTCTACTATGTCGCAATGCCAAAATTCTATTTACAATAGGCGTCGCGACGTAGTTGTCAAATTTTTTTCATGACGTCTATAACGATAATAGGTTAGCAACATTGAGCGTATAATGTAATGTGCGTTCACAATAAATTTGAAAATTTTATCGTGTCAATTTTGAAATAAATCGAAAAAGATTTTTTAAGCGTCTGGGCGGCAACGCCAGGCTTATTTAATAAGCTGTCCAAAAATTTTGAATGAAAAAGTTTTTGCATTTCAAAAGTACTACTCAACGGCATAAAACACATGTTAATTTAGAAACCGTAAAAAGCGTCGCGACGCAGACGTCAGTTTTTTTGAAGTAAATGAAAAACTTTAAATAGAAAAGTTATTGTTCAAGAGGAGCCCTATCTATCCTTTTAGAAATAAATTATATTTTTACTTTTTTTTTATAAGTCTAGGCGTCAAATTAGCAACGTCCTAATCTTCCAAACGGTGATTTTCTCCTAAATTTTGTGAACTATTCCTGATTTACCTTAGCAGCGACTGTCGACTCTAACCTGTCGTTATGTTAAAACACAATTTTCTATAGGCGTCGCGACGTCGTAGTCGAATTTTTTTTGAAAACGCCTATAACTATAATAAGTTAACGATATTAGAATAGTATATTGAAAAATAAGTTTCAGAAGTCCATAATTCCTGCACGAGACCTAGTTTAAAAAACGAGTGCTGTAGCACGAGTTTTTTTAATGGTCGAGTGCAGGAATTGACTTCCGAAACGAATTTTTCATACTATTTTTCCTATTTTGCGCCCCTTTGTACCCTTTTTTAATAAAAATTGAACCCTTAAAATTTTGGGAATTTTATAGAAGTTGGTATTAAATAAAACAAATGAAAGTTGTACTTGACGATATTCAACTTTTTATTTGAAAAACGAGTTGATTTTCAATTGTTTAAGCCTCCATATTAATTACGACATTCAATAAAGTAAAAATATGTGACGAATTATCGTGTACTCTACCAGAATTACGTGATTTTGTTGAAAATGGTATCAATGATTTACTTCCCGGTAAATCAAAAATAAAATGTGAACATTGTTATCAAAATTTTCAAGAATGTTGTAAAAATAATTTGAAATAAATAAAAGTTGTTTTCACGTTATTCAAGTGGTCTTCATTTCTGTCAAAGAATGACATTTGAGATAGTCGACAGTGTTATCAACTTCGAAGAAATAAATTAAACCAGATTTTCCACACTCAAAGTAGTTGGGAAATTTCCATTGCTTCACTACTTTTAGTACGGAAATGATTTTATTTCCAACGCAAAATAGGAAAAATTCTATTGTCAATTTTGATAAACAAAATTTGAGATAAACAAGTTGAGATAAACAAAAAAGGATTTTTCAGTTTTTCTTAATATACGGTTTGCTCTGTTCTAGATAAATTGCTGTAATTTCTATGTAGTTAATTATTTCATTTCTCAAATGAATTGCTGATTTTAATACCATTTATGTCAATTCAGCGTTTGTATTCTAACAAGAGGTGGGGATAGCTGCACTAGACATGATTGGACCGCAAGCGTTAAAGCCCCTCCTTCCTCTAATTATAAGACGTATAAAAAGCTGTGCTACCACATAAGTTTTAAACATTTAAATGCAGCTTCAGTGATAAATAAAAAAAAAACAAAGTGATAAATATTGAAAATTGTAGACGCTGATTTTCAAGGTTTCAGTGTACCGGAGTTTGTCGTAAAAGAGCTGTCGATAAGAGACAGCAAGTGGTATTCGCATCACCTGTTTAAACCTGATCGATCTAACGGTCTAAATATGGCGCCCACAGCATCTAACGATACTGTGGCGCCATATTTTATACGGCAAATACGGTATCTGGAAAGGTACAATCATAAATTGAATTATGAATATGGAGTCATCGAGCAGGAACGAGTTTAACAATTTCTAAAAAAACATTAATTGGAGCAGAAAGTAAATGAAATATACGTCAAGGGGCAATTAAGAAACAATTTCTCAAAGACAAATAGGGTAGCAAATGCCCTAAAATCATTGGTTTACACGCCAAGGGCAACTGCACGAAACTGCCTCTAGAATTTACCCAACTATTGCGGTCCAATTGCATGTTGCCTCTTAGAACAACGTGAGCTTCGTTTATAATTGGGCGCAAGCAACGTTGCCTCGGTGAAGTTTTCAGAAACATTTACAGAACTTTTTTAATGGTTTTTAAAATTTAAAATGTAAATATATCTTATTTGATAATTATATTAATATCTATTCAAAATAAGTTGCGGTTCCTTCTTTCTTATATCAAAGAAGAGTACCATGACAAATTATACGAATTCATCACTGCGATGAAAGTAGAAAAAGCAGGTAGGACGCAATGAAGTGTTCCAGAGCATTTGCTGCATTTATTTTAAATTGTTTATAATATTTGATATGCATGTATATATATATATATATATATATATATATATATATATATATATATATATATATATATATATATATATATATATATCATTTCAATAATAAATATATATGTAATAAACAATCGATTGAAGTTTATTTGACTTAATTTTGTTACCTATGCATTTCTGAAATTAAAATTCACTTGCACATTATGGAATTAGTCAAGCAATAATAAGCATCTCACATACACACACACACACACACACCACACACACACACACATACACACACATGGCTCTATTTGTCATCAGTATTACTAAATTAAGCTCCTAGTGACCTATAAATATACCAATTTATCAAATTGATTCTTTTCGATTAATTCCCGATACGCTTTGTCAAGGATACTTGACCCATATAAATAAAAAAGAGCAAATTCCATGTGAAAAGTATATGAATAAAAAGAAATCGAACGCATTATCTAAAATAAACTTTTTTCTTTATTAAGTGGAGCGCGTGTTAGATCAGGCTAAATTTAAGTGTTTTTAAGTATCATTTCTCCTTCTTTAATTATCTTGAAGGTATTGACTCAACGGTTCTTCTGTTGCGACTAGAGAGGAATATTGTGGGGACCGAGATTGAATGTTCTCCAAACTTTTCTGGTGCTGTAGTTGTAGTTGTGTTTGTGAATCTGACTGACGTATACATTGGCCGTTCTTCACAGTTAGCTCCCTCTGTATTTCAAATCTATGAATCCTTTGAATGTGTCTATTTAATCTATAATGAAAATGAAAGAATAGACAACATATTAAAATTTAAGAAATTATACTTAGTACCTTCAGTCATATGATGATGATGGTCATAATAAATAATTGGGCGTTGCAAGGGCACACACCTGTATACACTGCTAGAAATTATAAAATTATACTTCTAAATTTATATTGAATTACAAAGTTTACCTTTACCACTTGAATACATTTATTGTCGATTGCGTCTGACTAACTTATGTCCATAGAAGACTTCCTTAGGCTTTATAATCAACAAGCTCCCCTACTCAGAATTGAAAGTTGACATATGCAAACACATCAACTTTTTACGCCTGACCTGCATATATGTCTCACCTATAAATTTAAGCTGTCATTTAACGTGAAAGCTTTTGTCAGTTAAGATTCGGTATCATGGAGACTGTTGCAACCTAAAATGTGCCAATTGACCAAGCAACGAACCTTAAACATTGGAATGATGAAGTATTGTCAGCGAACTGACGAAGATGTAAGAGTTTGCAGAAAACGACTCCGGATGGCCGTTAAATAAAATATAGGGCATTAAAGTAAACATAAACACGTACAATCCACTAAAATTAGGAGCTTCAACATTAGGAAGCATTTCCAAATCTATACGGAACAAGCACGCTTTTGTGAATCCAAAAAATGACGATGAGTACTGTTTTCTCTGGGAAGTAATTTAGCCCTCTATCCTGCTACAAAACACACCGATAGAAGGTTGTGTTACCCACATTTTAAAGGTGTTCAAAAATTTAAGGGTATTACATTTCCCATTACATTAAAGGATATAAAAAAGTTTAAAAAGTCAAACGACTTGGCTACTAATTTATACTCTATCGAGAAGACAAAGTTTTTACCATGTAACTTGAGTGATTACGAGGATAATCTTAAGAAAAAGCCATTAAACTTACTTATGCTTCCAATAGAGACAAACAGCATAAATCATAACCCAACGCTCAATGCATATAATGAACAACCGTATCACTTTGTTTAAATTAAGAATTTCTCACAGTGAACTTTGTCTAAATTACTTCACAACAAGTGAGCTACTTGAAAAGCAAAGAAAACATTGTCAAATTTAAAATGGTTATTCTGTGAGGTTTGCCTAAGAGGCAGAGAGGTATTTGTACTTTGAAAACTTCAGATACCAGCAAAAAGTCGCATTTGCAGTATATGCAGACTTAGAAAGCGTATTGGAAAAGTTTGCCGAAGGTGATAAAAGCACCGAGATATAGATCTATCAAAAGCATATACATTTTAGTGCAGCTTACTACCTAATGTGCTCCTACGATGAGACTCTCTCAAAATTTCGTTGATTTCTAAGGCAAATTGCCTTGAATGATTTGTTAACGAGCTTAAATCTATCGCCGCTACATGTAATGCTGTCTACTGACATACAGTCCGTATTGAGACACTCGGTGATGATGTGAAAGCATAACATGAGCTAGCAAGTGATTGTTATACGTATAAAAAGATAAGAATCCAAACTAAGTAAAGTTTGCTTGTAAACAACAACCCTAAAGCACAATGACTGATTTACCGTTAGAAGCTTCGAGTACGTTTTCAATTTAGAAAATATTATACAACAACAAATTTTAGAACAAATTATTGATTACCAAATTCAGGGAATTTGCAAAGCAGGAGCAAATATGTAAACTTGAAATTTTTTTTACTTTAAAAATTAAGTTATTTGTTTTAGTGAATGAGAGTGAAGCTCAACTGCTTTACAATTTTTTGTGTAAGTTAACTTAATTTTAAACGTAAGCCAATTCAATATAATGTATCTTTAGTAAATTTCGAAAATCGGTTGGTACAAGAACAACAGCTTCAAGAGTAACAACAACAGGAACAACCGGATCAATAACAACCACAAGATTACCAAAAAACAAATATTAGAACATATTTTGAAAATTTTCTAACTGAACAATTGGAGCTGTGTTTAAATTTATAGTGTAAGTTTACCTTTTTTTAAATTTTACTTATAGGTATTTTGTTTAAATTATTTGGAAAAAGAGAACATAATCAGTATTATTGATAATTAAATAATAATCTTTATTGATTAATTATATAATTGCTTATTACGTTCATTATATTTCTAAAGAAGGCAAAAATTTTAATTGTAAAAAAAGTTGTAAAAACTATACAGTTATTGAAAAGATTATTCCTGTTCAATATACCAATTTCTTAAACTAAAAACTTAAGAATATATTATTTAAGATAAAATGACTTCAAAACAATAACAGTTGAACATATAAAAGTTATCCAATCTATTGAAAACATTAGCGTTACAAATTAAGATTTTAAAATTTGAACAAGCAAAGTAAAATATATATTAGTGAAACGGTTGTAAATTATTGTTAAAAAATCAACCGCAGAAATTTTTAAAAATAATTGCAAAGTTTGTGAAGTTATTATTGTAACTGTAAAGATAAACAATTGCATAAAATTGTACAATTAAAATATTTATTTACTTAAAATGTAATCTCTAAAACTAAACATTTACAAAATTACTTAAAATATTAACAATTATCAAAAACATTAATGTTAAACATTTAACATTATTGACACAATTAGTAAAGAATTCAAAAACATTTATAGTTTCAAGTTATAATAATAATAATAATTATAACTAACGATGATAATATGAAAAACATTACTTTTCACTCCGATAAATATTATTAGGACAAATTAAGTTTGTAAAGCATGTTTTTACTAAAACTTGTAATAATTTAAATTATTTCACTCACATGAATTTTTGTTTATATTTGTTGACGGCAAGAACGTTCGTTGTAATATGGTTTTTGCTTATGTCAATTAATTGGTTCCAAGCTTCATAAAAAAATTATCTTATAACAATCTGGTTAATTATATTTATATTTACCTAGTACACGTGCAGCTACACCAGTTCTATCATCTATATCCTCCTCATCATCGTCGTCATCATCATCATCATCATCGTCTTCTTCATCATCTTCAAATTTTCCTTTATAAACGTTTTGTTGCTATTCTGTTACAGAAAAAAATTAATAACTAACAATATAAATCATTATAAAACAAATTACTTATTTTTTGATGTATTAAAATTCTTAAGCTTTGTTTTTTTTTTTTGTAAAATATGTTTTAATTTGTCCTTTGCTTTTTTCCAACACTTCAACACTAAGTTCTAAAGATTTCACAACCTGTGCACGTTCGTCCAATCTTTCTTCTAACATTTTGAATGTTTTTTGTAGATTTTCTAATAATTCCAAAGACATTGTTATGTTTTCACTTAACATATTAACAGATTCTGCATAAAAAAGCTCAACTTTTTATTTTTATTGCGCTGTAATTTTATAATCAAGTCTTTTTATCAGACAGTTTTATTGTTTTTATGTGTTAAATTTTCTTTTTTCTTTTAAACAATTTTCATTTTTAATTTCTTATGGTTTTGTTTTGTAATGTGAATTGCATACAAACTCTTATAATTTCCAAAATTTGACTCGCAGTCAAGTCATTTTGTTGCTATTGTTTCAAGAGGGTTATTATTTGTAGACACGAATCTAATAAAACAAACTAGAATGATATACAGGTTAGGCAGATGGATAGGCTCATTGGAGAGATTCATAGAGGGATTAAAAGATAGAATCAGACAAAGTAGTTGGACAAATAACGAAGACGATTTAGGCCATCCACCCATAGTCCCTAGGCTAAGCAAACCACTTTCGCCCAAAGAAGAAAATTTACCTGCTTCGAAGTCTACAAATTTTTTATAAAAACAAGCTTTAGGAGATTTGCGGTCCTTTCGCACATTTGTGGCTCATTGATTTAAAAAAAGTTGCAGCTATCTCAAAAATACCGTTCTTATTATTTCTGTTCAATCAAGTGCTATCTAGTCGTAACATTAATTGGAGCGAATTTTTAAAATTAATTATTGTATATTAAGTATCAAGAACGGTAAAGAGATTTTACCGATTGAAGACAATTTTAGAGACAGCGCGCAATATTTTGAAGCTAAATGCTTTGTGCGTTGAATGTAACATTGTTACATTCTTAGAAGTAACACCGACATAAATGCTTTGTTGCACTACGGAAGCAAATCGACTAAAGTCGAAATACACAAAGTGTTTAGGAGAATGCCTCATATTTCTGTATCAACTGCAGAGAGAAGCCAATTAATATATATATATATATATATATATATATATATATATATATATAATATATATATATATATATATATATATATATATATATATATATAAATATAATATATATATATATATATATATATATATATATAATATATATATATATATATATATATATAAAAGAAAGATCAAGAATTGAGCATTCCCTTGAGAAATAGAGAACTCTACGAATTTCCACTTTTGCCTCAAGCACAGAGACATATGTGGCCCATCAAAACGTTAATGGAGAGACCACTGTACGTATTCTTAGGTCTTCAAACTGATAGAAAAATCAATACAATCAATTAAGATTGTAGCCAGTTTGATCAAGATTTTTGACAAATTTTAAAGTATTTTTGAATGGCAATATGTATCCCTATGACAATTTGAATTTAAATTTTGATAAAAATCAATTTGCAAATTTATACGAAATGTACATAGAATTTCGATAATTTTTTTTGGGAAAAGCTAGAGAGCCACTTTTAACGCCTGAAGAATTCAAAAATTAAACTCCTATGGTTACAATCGATTGTTTAAAGCAAAATGAGCAAGTAAAAGAAGTCTCGATGACAAACGAATTGAATTTGAAGCCACCTAAAATTTTCCCACAACCATATATTAAGATATATAAACATATATAAACACAACCTCAGAATATTTATTTCCAAGCGGTTTTTTTTGAGCGGATTTTGTGTTTCGGTTAGTGCTTTTTTAATATATAAATGTTTTAAAATAATATAAATTAAATTTTTCTACAAAAAGAAATGCATATTCCCGCGACAATTCAATCTTTATGACTTTTTTGTTGGACTAGCGTGCTACTTTTAACTCCACGATCAAACGACAGTTCTGCCGTTCTGTCAAAATTTCGCAATTGAATCGTGAATCGATTTTATATGAAAGTTGAACTGAAAAGTGTGTGTGTGGAATCACCGATCAGTGGACAGTGTTTTAGTTGACGAGGTACTGGTTCCTCATTGAATTTTTCAGTGGTGGTGAGTTTCTCCATTCCCGATTTTGATTTTTATAGTAAGTTAGTTTTTTTTCAGTATCTTCAATTGAAAATTCATTCAACGGTACTCGTTTTTTTTAAAACTCGGACTCGTGCATAAATTAACTTTTGTTTTTAATATACTATTCTAATTCATGATTAGCTATCAGGACTGTGTCGAGGAGGTTATTAGGGCGGTTCTTAGATTCGGCCCCTTTCAAACTTTTTTTATCTCATTTTCAATCAATTATTCATAACACAAAATTAAACGAATTTTAAATTTCTGTGGTTTTACTCTTTACCGGATGACTACAAAGAATCTTGTCACTCACTTAATTCCTAAATTTTTAAATAATATTTGTTATTATTCAAGTCGACTGACAATATTCGAATAATTATTCAAGTACTATAATTCAATATGCACTAGTCTTATTTGGAAAATTTTCATAACTTTCAAATTCTAATTTCACAACAACTGTTGATGATTGGATGGCATCACTTTGTTTTGAACTATTAATAACGAAAGTCGATCAAAGTGAGAAATTTGTATAGGTTGTTGTTGGAGTTAATGAATGATTATTACGAAAATCGCGATGAAAATCAATAAAAGCTTGATAGGCTTCTGTATATTCATTCTTTTCAAAATCAAAATTCTTATTTTCGTATGAATAACATTGTGGATTTTGCCATACACGAAGATTATTTAATTTAACTTGAACAAGTTTACTGATTCCTATTTTTGGATTATCTTAGCAATACGTCTGGAAGACAACAATTACATATCTTGGCCGTTCAAGATTGGTTGTGGTTTCATTGACCCATATATACATTATGAACAGTCTTAATGAGGGTAGTCCAAATAACCAATTTCTAAATCCAAACTGTTTTGGAATGCTCTTATTCGTTTGATCTAGAAGATATAACTTTGATTGATCACTCGGATATACATGTTTTAATTTTAAATATAAATCTTCAATTTTAGCTGTTGTTGTCTTTGTTCCACTATTATGATAACAACTGTCATCAGATCGACTGGCTACCAATCGGATTTTGTGTTAGCCAATTATGATTTTTTTGTAATCGTGAAAACAAGCGAATAAAAATGATAATGGAACTCGTAGATTAACGGACCTTCCATCAGATGCCAGAGTTACTATTGTACCACTATCAGGACACCAACCTGCTGTTTATAATGCCCTCTACTCATCATGATTGTAGCACAATAAGACTCTCATGGTTGTTGTTGTTCCTGCATCTCGATTTTTTTCAACTTCTTTACAATTCAACTCATGTAATTGAATCGAATAGATATGCAACAAAATTATAACTTAATTGACAATCTTATAACTTAATTGACAGTTGCATTGACAACTTCAAATTTACAAAGTAAATACAGATATGATTCACAAAAAGAAATAAATATATCCTGTTGATTGATGTTAATTCCAATTTCAACATTATTTTGAAAAGATGAAATTGTAGGATGATACTTATGGTATTCTTGTTTTTCAATACTATCGTCAAAACAATTTTTTATATATTTGTAGTTTTTCCGGAAATTGTATCCAAGAGATTTTAATATTTGCATACCGCCACCACTTTGAAAAGTAAACCCCATTATTTTTCAACTCTAATCTGATAAAAAGCTCTTCTCCTAAGAAATTCACTTAATTACCGTTTTGATCTAACCCTGATTGTCAAATTATCAATAAAACATTTGCTCAAAATCGGTAAATATATATGATTCTTTGGCTCTATATTTATAGCATAAACTGGATCTACAGCAAGTGCAAACTCATTAAGTGAAAGTTATAATTCACTATTGTTTAATGATCCTGTTGTAATATTACATTCAATACGAATCGATAGAACTTTAATAATTGCTACTGGTTGATCAGTTGACTAAAGTTGATTTGGTGGTAAAACTTGTTTTGAAAATCTTACCAAAGTTCCAATACCATCGTTTCTGGTAAAATCAATTTCAAATTTACTCTTCAGCTCACAATTTAGAGCATCATTGTTCGGCTTTAATGAAAGAATTTTAGATTTATCAACAACATTAGGTAGACTCAACTGTTGCTGTAGGTAGTCTTCATTATGTGTTATCTTATCCGCACCAGTTGGAATTGTTATCCTCTTGTCCACTCCATTATCTTTATAGGAAAACTTATTACGTGCTTTTTAAATTTTCGGTATTGTATTATATGTATGAAAACCAAATAGAGCCAGTGAATAACTACAGTTTGTATACAAATTGATTGGAGGATAAAAGTTTGCAGATAGGACACTGCTACGTCCTTCCAGTGTGAATGTTAAAGACATGACTGATTCAATTTCCAGACATAAAATATAAAAAAATATATAAAAATTCAAAACACAAATGTCCACAGTTAAATGTATATGATTTTTGTAAATTGGTATAACCAAATAAAATATTTTTACATTTCAAATAGCTGATAATTTCTTTTGGGGGTTTAAGATTTTCATAGCTATCAAAATATAACATCTTATTATTTTGTTTTAAATATGCTATTCAGTGTGTACCACTACATTCTCTAGAATCCAAATTGATAATTCCTGATTCACAAATTTAATCTTATGGGGTAAGTTATCTCTCATGCAAACACCTCGAAAATTATGGATTTTGAGCTTTTTAGTATACAATCGTAATTGATAATCAGTTAGAGAATGAGAAGGTAGTTTAAGTGGTGGTTTTTTGTTATGTATAATCCTAATCCTCTTTATGTTTCTTTAAATATAATCCACTACTAATTTTTCCCAAGGCAATGGCTTCCATTAAACGATTATGTCGTTCAGCCTCTTCCAACTTTTATCTTGTTGCTTAAGCATCACCTACAGCTTTTGCTGCACTTGCTGCACCACCAGTGAATGCTACCAATGCAGATAAACCGCCAAAAAGTAAGGGTAACCAAACCTATAATAAATAAATCAAGGTAGACGGACACGCTAACGACCTCCAGCTTTTTTAACAGCCACATGAGCTGCTTTAATAATTGTTCCAATTGTATCTGACTCAATAACGAATCTTTTCTATGGATCGATAACACTTTATGTAATTGCATATGTCTTAGTTTTTTGACGTCGTCTCCGACTTCATCTGTTATACTCCAATTCTAATTTCTGATTAGACTTCATGTTATTTGTTATCGAATAGGAAGCTAATTTTTCTCCTAATGTAGCACCACGTGACATAACTCTCTTCCACGCTTTGTTTTCTAACACGTTATCAGCTTTGTGTCGGTCTTTTGGATTGTTACTTTGTGAATACGCGATATCTTGTTGTTTACTGCCACAATCCAATTTGTTAATTCCCGGATCACCTCGTTACAATCGTTCTGCTAATTTCGTACCGGAACCACAATACTGATATCCAGGAATGTGTAGTTCAACTAGCTATTTGTCAATTGGAGAACTGACAAGTCCGTCACTTTTGAACGTCAGCATTCAACCGAAATTAAGGAGACACCACATGTGTTCTTATATAAATACCGAGGGATAGATGAGCTCTCTGTGTAACGATGATAAGGATGAACGTTGTCAAACATAAACTATCTCGAAAGATAAGTTATCATTATGTGTCTACAAGAACGGAGAAATGTCGTAGACATAGCTCACTACTACCCGATTCGATGAGAAAGATAATTTGTGGACCGAACGGATGTGGTGAAGCTAATGTTATAATCAGTCTTCAATTCGAGCCAAATGGATTACGTTTCAAGAATATCTATATCTATTAAAAATCACTATTTCAACCAAAATATGGAGTTCAAAAAATGTTCTTGCTAAAGTTAAAGGAGTAGGATATTTTCCATTTACAAATAATTCTTACATGTGATGCAAAGAGTAATTAAATATTTATTTTTGACGATGTAGCAGTGCCTGGTGAACAAGAGAAGATCTGAGAATACTTCAGTATGGGTCGACACAAATGTATTGACTGTTTCAATTAATGTCAAATTTACACACGTATACCTAAACAATTAATCCGTGACAATGCAATCCAATGTCGTTGCGGTTTTTAAACTGGATGAACATAATCTTAAGATGATTTATAATAAGAGTGTAGAAAGTGATATGAATTTTAATCAGTTTAAACGTATATGTAATGAATGCTGGAAAGATCAATATAGATTGTTAGTGATATTAAAAGACAAAAATTTACGTAAAGAACGCTACAGAAAAAAAATTCAATCAATTCATCAAACTATAAAAAAGCTGGATTTATATACAATATTAACATTCATTGTTTGCCTGTGACATTGTTAAGTCAACAACAAAAGCAAGTTAAGAAGAGATTAATAGAAGTAGCAGATAACGTAAGAAAGAAATTCAAACAATTGGATCAGGAGGACACAATCGCTAAATTCTTGAAATTGATTAAAAAACCAGTAGATGAACAAGTGATGGAAAAGAAGAAGAAAAAGAACACGAGAGTCAAGCAAGAAAAAGAAGAACAATTTCCACCACCATTATTAAATTAAAGCTAAAATTAAGGAAAATTTATCACAACTTCCATATGCTCCGAGAAGAGAATCGATTGCAATGAAATTCAAGGTTTAAAACGAACCATTAGATGGTGAGGAAGAGGAGGAGAAAGTGTTTATAGATCAGTCAAAAGAATCTGATCTCCATAGCACTATAAAAAATTATATAGATATCACAGCTCCGCAAGTGCTTACATATCACAGCCAAATAATGGAGGTTATAGATATGTAGAAATCTAGATATCACAGTTCTAGCGTTAAAAATTTCACAGGTCCAAGTATAAATAAATAGCAATTGTAAAAAAATCTGTATATATAAAAATATCACAGGCAAAATGTAAAATTGCATAACAACAAATAGATTGTAAACGTTATACTTACACATGTGTAAATAAATATCTAAAAAGGTAAAATATGTATAATTAAACAGAAACTAAATCTATTACTGGTCAAAAACCTCGTCATCTCTAATAAAAGTCAATCTTCTTCTCTTGTCATTTAGGGCAGCTCTAAAAGGTTTGCACCGGATGCTCCTCATTCTGTGATCACTTTTATAGATCCGACATTTTGATTCGTTTTTGCAGTCTTTACTCGCATGGCCCTCCTGACCACGGTTATAGCAGTTTTTAGAGATGTCTGTAGTTGACCTACAGTTGGTCGCTAAGTGCCCATATTCTAAGCATTTGAAACATTGAGTGACGGAGATTCTCTCCTCAACTCTTGCTCTCGCCATTCCGATTTGTATAAATTTTTTTTACCACCAACATCTTCGCCGTATCTTGATCCGCTACCACTGTGACAGTTCGGGTACTGTCCCTAGTGGTGCGCATTTCGTCGACCTTAATAGATGTAGGGGCCTCATCCAACGCTTTTTTTAGCTCCACCTCGACTTCACTATTGGTAATGGTGGCAGCCAGCCCCCTCAGATACAGAGTCTTGGTTTTTATAGCATTCTGTGCATGTCGAACTTTCAGGTCTTTTAATTTTTTGTGCAATCTGGCCTGTATGATATTCGTGGCTTCGGTGTTTCTGTCCATAATAATGAGAAGTTCGCCGTCTATCGTGCTGCGCACTTTTCTAATTGCTTTAGCGTCTTCTGACCCGCTTAAAGCTTCTTTCACAACATTCAAAGTTGCTTTATAGTCTTTCTTATCGCCACTCACCTTAATTGCCTCTGTATTGTACTGTCGGGCAGGCCTGTAGGCACCAGGTCCTGCTGTGGGCATTTTTAGAACATATACAACGTGTCCCATAATTGGCGCCCATCCTGGTAGGTGTAAATAGGGGATGAAATTCTAAGACGAAAAGTATTATACCATTTTTTAACCTGACGCACAGGTAACGAGTAATTAATTAAAACAACTAACGAATCAGATGCCCGCTATAGCGATAAGAAAAGCGGGAGGAGTCTAGCCTTGATATGACCACAGTTACAGTTTTCAACAATAAGGGTGCTCGCACAACACCGAATAATGTTGGATTGTTTTTAATGAGAATCTGTGGGGTAATTGAATTAAAAAAAAAATTACGAAAGTCTTCATTTTTAGGTGTATTAATTAGTAATTGTAATAAAAAGTACACATCCATCATAAATAATCAACATTTCGACATAATCAGCCGCACTGTAATTAGTAAGCTTAGGGATCGTGTTCCCGCCTTTAGATGCCGCGCGACAATCGTCTACGTACATCATAGACGTACGTGACTTTCAATTCTTACTGTAATTTCAATTACTAAAACGATAGACCGATTCTCGAACATTGTTGTGTTCGTGCAAGTACTTGAACCCACTCGCTCCGCTTATGAAAATCCAGTAAGAGAGGGGCAACAATCAGCTGCAGTGAACCACTTGTTTATTGTTTATGATGTCGCCCGCTCATTTCATCAACTACGCTGAATGATTATAGCGATCCAACAGTAACGAGTAGAGGGGTTATTCGAATACGGTATCGAGTCGTTATTGTCGATCGCTAACTTGCAATAGAGTTTGGAGAAGTCACGTGTTTGCCCCAAATTCGGGGCAAAATCCCGCTGCTAGGTAATTAGCCATTGAAAAAATTATCAATGTCGAACGAAAAAACTCGCTAAAGACCAGGCAATAATTTGCTTAGGTATATTTTAAAAACTATTGAAAAATTAAAAAAAAGACAAACGATTTTATAACATTACTAAGAAACAATTCTCCACCGCCTTATCAACTTCCTGTCTGATGATAATACACAGAGACGCCGATACCTATGTAACATTATCCAAAATGATCGATTTTGCCAATTTTATAACATTTATTCATCATTTATTGTTGTTGTAAAACAAACAACATTTCGAATTGATCACTAACTATTGTCACTATTTGTTACAATTTACAACAAAGTTGTTGATTGTTAATAGAGCAAGAATTTTCTTTTGCATTTTCTCAAAATCTTTTGATATTATTCCTGACTTGGTAAACTTGACTAAATTTACTTTCTGTTGAAATTACTAATTAATACATCTAAAAGTGAAGACTTTCGTAATTTTTTTTTTAAATTCAATAACCCCACAGATTCTCATTAAAAACAATCCAACATTATTCGGTGTTGTGCGAGCACCCTTATTGTTGAAATCTGTAAATGCTGTTGTCATATCAAGTGTAGACTCCGCCCGCTTCTCTTGTTGTCGCTATAGCGGGCATCTGATTCGTTACTTGTTTTAACTAATTACTCATTACCTGTGTGTCAGGTTAAAAAATGGTATGAGAATTTTCGTCTTAGAATTTCATCCTCTATTTACACCTATCAGGATGGGCGCCAATAATGGGACACGTTGTATGTTAATGTTTGCCTGTGTACCTTTGAATACTGTTCGAATCATTTTCTGTAGCAGTAACACATTTGTCCCGCTGATTTTGTGGGTCGTTATTCTACCCACCTTGAGGACTTCTATTTGTTCTTTTAGTCTCATCAATTGTCCCCATAGTGCCTCCTCGTTATTGCCTACCATCAATTTGATCACAAATCGTTTTCTTTCAATATATTCATCATCGATCTTGACTTTGGTGGTTAATTCCATAACGTTGAGTTCCCCCGTAACGTCCAACAATTCAGGGTATTAATCCCCATACATCTTTTGAATGCTTTTCGACATTTCTATATCATTTGTCTCAACAAGGACGACTTCGCAGCGGTCCCTACTATTGAGGGGGTTCCACTTGACCAATTTCGAGTTTTTAAACATTTCCTTTCCCCATTTTAAGCCAGTAAGTATTCTAAAATCTTCGTAGCTTTTGACATTTTCTAACTGTTCTTTAGTGACATTTTGGACTCTATCAGCGGCACTCGCGTACGAGACAGGGGCAGTTTGTATACCTATTTCCCTGGTTATAGTATCCTTTTTGCTTGTCTCCGTATCGATAATTAGTTGTTGCAACCTCTCTACTTCATTGTTTAGGTTTCCTATTATTATATGATCTCGTCTATTTTCTTTTTCTATTTTAGTTACGTTACTAACCAAATCTTGGCAAATATCTTGCACTTCTGTGTGGACATCTTCGTTGGAGATGCAGAACTGGGCGAGCTCTGAAACTTTCGTCCGCATATTTTGAACTGTCTTACCTGCTGCCGCCGTCACTTCACCTGTCACTTTCACGCACTCTACCTGGGTTGCTATGTTCGCTGTCGGTTTGCTGCTACCCGCCTGGGATTGTTCAATTTGACTTATCTCAGTCTGGGTGCTAGAATTTTCTTTCATTTCGTCCTCCTCTTGGTCTGGGATAACGATAACACTTGAGATGTCCATATCGGATTGGGACCCGCGTAGTCTTATCCATACTACCTTCATTTCAAAGGTCATTATTTGTGACATGATACTACAAATTTTGCCCGTAACTTCTTTTTATTTCTCTTTTCGTATTTGTATTTTCTTAAACCTGCAATTGTATTTAACATTTTTATCGAGTTTCAATAATAACTTTTTAAATTTCTTGGCAAGCTTGTCGCTTGTAGTCTCCGTAGTCATTTCTGGAGTATCTTCGTCCTCTCTTTGTCTATTTGTTGATCTGCGCGACTCCTCAGCGACTGGCCAGCTTATCCTTTGTCTTGCCAGTTGTCGATTTAGGCGTCCTGGCCTGGTTTACCTGCGGTGACGTCTCGTTGGTTTTTTGTTTATCGAGATTAATTCAAATCCCACGAGTGTAGAACCAAACGAGGGCACCCCCAGGCAGAGGGTCTATACCTGGGGAAAGGCTTTCATACTATGGGGTGCGCCAGGTGCCCCATAGGGAGGACAACGCTGAGGGTTGACCTTACGTGCCAAACAGGAGACCAAATGTCCACTACCCCACTGGCACCAGTCCTACAAACCGACCTTGAGGTTACGGTTATTTTATAGAGGTTGCCTTCTTGCGAGCCGGATGGTAAATGCAAGCCCCCTCTTCGAGATCCTAGTACGACGTTCCCTCACCACGCCCTGTGAAAGTTGCTGAAGTGCTAGTCACGCTTACGGTATTCGGACATGAATGGCGCTCATTCATGCCCAGCTCGGATAATCTCCGGGTTCGCCGTACCCGTACCACACCTAACATATGTGGGTCCTGGAGAGTTGTGAGTCACGCTTAGCTTCACTTCTCCTCCTGAACCTGTCCAGCATGAGTGACCCTGCCAGATGTCTAAGCGACCATCGCCGACATAACCTCAGGAATCATCGTAGCTACTGAGCTCTCTCACCACGACAAGGTAGTGACTCTCGAGGGAGGCCTTTTTTTTTTCGAGAGGAGGGGAAATTATTTATAAGCTCACCCCTGTCGGCCCAGTGCCGAATAGGAGTTTGGGACTCTCGCCGAGACCAAACGAAGCTCCGGGGCCTACCCACTAAAACCCCTCCTCATCTCCTCTTCCCTCCCCGGGACCGCCGAAGCACTACATCGGGGTGAATTTTGTCTTCTTAATAACCATCGAAGAAACCCTCTGTTTCAGAGTCACCAAATAACCTATCAGTCGGTATGTAATCATTCTTTGGTTGTCCTTCTCCGCAAGGACGCCACCTTGTCGTGGTGGAGAAGCTCAGGGCTCGCACTCCTTCAGAGTCGGGGAAGCCAAGAGCGGCCTATCAAACAAAGATAGTTTTGTTTTTTTTAAGGAAACAACAGCGTACCTGTATCAATCGATCAACGTTTTTTGTCGACGTTTTTCTGCGCGCAGATCGAAAGCTTGTCTTGCCTCCCAATTATTTCCTCGAAAAATCGACTCAACTCTATCCAATTGCCCTCACATTCCATCATTGTAAGAGCTATGTTATCAGGTGTTAAAACTCCCAACCTGCGATTCAGGGGTGTCCTCAAATCATCAAAGCTTTTGCATACAAAAATTGTATGTTCCGCGTCATCTATCATCGGGCAATTGAAACATCTTTCATCCGGCCAGCGATTAAAACGGTTTAGATATGAAGCAAAGGCTCCGTGACCTGAAAGTACTTGAGTGACAAAAAAATTTAAACTTACATGTTTTTTATTCTTCCTGGTATCGAGATTTTGGATTAGACGTTCAGTCCATTGTGCATGACCGGTATCAGTCAAACACTCAGTCTGCCACATCGACATGATACGAAGGCGTTCCTCTTCAAAATCACCATTAGTGGAATGGAAATTTCTCCATCTTTCTTAAATCAGGAAATGGATAGGTATGGTAGCTTCAATTATTGCAAACCTTATATCCCAATATCTTTTGCAGTAGTTTAACATGACGACGTCGGTCTTCTCCACGGCTATATCTAACATGTGATTGACCATCCATTCGCTAATCCTACTCAAAACGTCGTTCGTCTTGTCCATTAAGTCGTGTTCATTTTCCGCAGATACTACAAGCGCAAGATCATCTGCGTAGCATATTATTTTTGTTCGTTGCGGAGCTACTAGTTGCATAACGTCATCATAAAGGATGTTCCACAGGGTTGGCCCAAGAACCGAACCTTGTGGAACCCCACCGCCTACTGGCATTTTATGGCTTTTTTCGATGACTATATACCTATCCGATAAATAATCTTTAATCAAATCACTGAGGAATGTAGACACTCTACATTCCTGGAGCTTTTGTATAATTAAATTTCATGACGCCGTATTTAATGCGTTTTTTACATCAATTAAGATCATTACCGTAAAACCTGGCCTATTCAACCTACCGTTAATTTGAACCGAATCCAGGACCCGTTCTATCGCATTAATTGTCGATCTCCCGCGCCTGAAACCAAATTGATTATCAGCAAAATTCCCTTTCTCCTCAATTTCATTGATTAGTCTAAAGTTTAATTAGTTTTCATAAACTTTGCCTAAAACATTTAGCAGGCATATAGGGCGGTAATTTGCAGGTACGTCCCACGTCTTCTTTGGTTTTTCTATAAGCACCAACTTCGCTGTGTTCCATTCAATTGGAAAGCTACCATCCATTAGTAGATTATTATAGAGCTCGCAGAGAAATTCTGGATATCTTTTTATCGAATACTTTACAAGTTCAGGAGGAATTCTGTCCAAACCTGCGGCCTTTTTGTTTTTAATTTTTGCGGCGGCGCTTAGAATCTCCTCACAGGTAAAAAGTTCTGTTGTCGGATTTCCGATCTTGTGGAATTCAAGACCCTTACCTTCAATAAAAAGTTCTTGAAAAAGACGCATACTTTCCCCTGCTGTCTGGTCGGTTCTAGGATTTGGTAATTTGCGTTCGTTTATTACTATTTTAAAGACGTCACTGTAAATATCATCGTTCAATTTATTACACAATTCATCCCATTTGCTTTTCCTAGACTTGGCAATCTCATTTATTAGGTTCTTTTTTGATCGCTTATAATCATTGTGTATGTTCTTGGCGTCTTGTGCTCGCTTCTTCACGGCTCTCTGATACTTTCGTCGACTTTTCAAGACGGTATTTCGCAGTTCTTCAATCATATCGTTTCACCATTACGATTGAAGTCGTCGGTTTGCCCTCATACGGGTATTATCCTTCATTGCACATCTCATCATATTTGTGATACTGGTTGCATCGATTCGTTCATTGTAATAAGAGATGTTCATATCTATAAGTTGTTTACAGAGAGGCATGTAAACTTGTGTATCACTTTTTTCCGTTTATCGCTATTCTTGTCTGTCACTTCGAATAAAATAAGTCTATGATCACTAAGTGACACATCATCTAATACATTCCATGCCTTAACAGTATGTGTTATTTCTGGTGAGACAATGGTCAGATCTACGAATGAGACACCATTGTGTCTAACTAATATTGGTTTCCTACCATCGTTCAACAAGCATAAATCAGCCGAATTGATCAAATCCAACATATACTGTCCTCTGTTATCGATGACTATACCGCCCCATGACGTGTGTTTCGCGTTGAAACCTACAGTAATAATAACATTATTATTATTCTTTTATTTCAGATCATCTTCCAGATCCAAAATATGTCGTTTGAAGACTTCAAAGCTGCAATTTGGGCTTCTGTAAATACTATGTAGATAGCAATCTTCTAGAGCAACCCATTGGAAGCCTTCTCCGCATCCATGTGCGTATATTTTGTACTTAGATGTAAGTTTTATTACAGCTGATGTTTCTTTTTTATTCTTATATATATTTCTTTTATTTTTTGCAGCTTTCTTATTAAATTCACATGTAGCGATAAAGTCAACGTCCTCCTTCATAGAGAGAGCAACGGCCATATCTTGCGAACGCACCGAATTATTGCAGTTTATTTGAAATTTTTTACCATTGTTATCGAAATATAAATAAATAAATATATAATCTATGGACAACACGCTGTAAAAATAAAACTCTAGTAACACCCACATAGAAATAGTATAAATAGAGGACTCTGTAGCGTATACATAAATATAGTATAAATAGAAATCTAAAGAAATAAATAAATCCATAAAGAAAATATCACATATATAAATCACCAACAGGGTTAGACATATCACAGAAAGAATATCACCTGAAATGGTTCTTATACTTAACTTACTTACATCTATTATTATCACAGTCGTTTCCGTATAAAACATACTGTATATCACGATATTATTCAAAGACGTCGTCATCGTCTCCTATGACGTTGGTCCGCAGTCTTCTACGTTTTTCCTTCATGGCTTGTCGGAATATTGGGCATTGCTTTGTCTCCATTCTGTGACCTGCTACATCGCAAACCGAACATTTCAGGTCATTGGTGCAATCGTAGGTTTTGTGCCCCTCACCACAGTTGAAGCAGCATTTTGACCTGTCAACAGAATTACAAGAGTAAGCTAAATGTCCATAGTTCAGACATTTATAACATTGTTCAACATTTATTCTTTCTTCAATACTTGCTCTAATAAATCCAATTTCGATAAACTTCATACTCACTAACTCTTTGGCAGTTTTTTCGTCAGTGATAAACGTTACCGTGCACGTGTCATTTCGGCTTGGTCTGATCATTCCCAGGTTGAATGTTGTCGGCTTGTTACTGATTACCCTGGTAATATGTTCTTCCACCTCTCCCTTAGTAGTAGTTGCATCTAGGTCCCTGACATATACGGCTTTTGTTTTTTCATTTGCTCGAGTTGTTTGTCTTATCTTGACGTTATTTATATTTTGCGTTAATTTCTGTTTAATTTTATCTGTAATTGTCCTGTCCTTGTTGGTTATAATCCATAATTGACCTTCTCTGGTGCTGCGTATCTTTCTGATTATTTTTTTGTCTTCATCGTTCTGTAAGGTATCCTTAACCTTACCGAGCAGGTCATTGAAGCTATTGCCTCGACTGGACAGCACTATGGCATCTGTATTGTATTCCCTTTTAGGGCGTTCCATCACGCTACCTACCACCGAATTTCTAGGAGTATTGAAGTTGAATTTTATGTCTGTATCTACGAAAATAGTCTGTTTACTTTCATCATCCAATCGGAAGACATGCTTGATATTTTATGCGTCGTGATCTTGCTTATTTGGTTTGCTTCTATAATTGTCTTGGCCTCTTTTAATCTTTCACATAAATTTGAGTCGGTGCCGTCAGTGATAATTTTTAAGATCTTTTGTACTTTAATTTTATCTTCACTATTTCTTTTGATTTTCGTCGTCCGTTCCATGACTTCTATATGCTCATTCATATCTTTCAACTCAGGGTATTTATTTGCATACATACCCTGAATGATCTTAGACATTATGGTGTCTTTATCTTCAACGATGACCATTTCACAGTTATCAGCTGTAGTGAGGGGGTTCCCAACAATCATATTTACGTTGTTATATAAAGACTTAGGCCAAAACAGATTTTTTACTTCCCTAAGGTCATCAATGTTTTTGATTTGTTTTACTGAATCTTTTGTTATTATTGACCGTTCTCTGCTAATTGACGCGTAGCTCATTGGCTCCGTTTGGCATCCTACTTCTTGAGTCCTTTCTAGTTCTGACTGTACGCCCATTTCTGTTGTAGTCGTCTTTCTTTTTGAGGGATATTCGTTCGGATACCCTTTATTCATGTCACATAGTAATCTTTGTATATTGTCTGTCATAATCAAGCTGACTGTGCTGGTTAGATTATCGATTAATTCTGTGATATTTCCATAGGCCTTCGGATTTTCAGCGACTGCTGCTTTCAAAGAATCTACTTCCATTCCGATATCAACGATTTTGTCCCACAATTTTTTTGATAATGATCTGGTGACTTCTGCCACCATACTATCTATAATGTTGGAGTCTCGACCCCTTTTTTTTGGTCTGCCTTCTTTATCATCCCAGATAAAATCTTCAACACTTACGTTTGTCGGCGTAGTTGGTAGAGATGCCTATGTTGCCTTTCCGTCACCGATTCTTAGCTTCAATGCTTCGTTTGTCGTCTTCTTATGTTTATATGTTCCAGAACCTTTAGTTGTTTGTTTGGGTCTATCAACACAGTTCCCACGAGTCTAGGATCGAAGGAGGTCACCCGCAGGCAGAGGGCCTATACCTGGGAAAGGCATTTATATTATGGGGTGCGCCAGGTGCCCCATAGGGAGGACAACGCTGGGGGTTGACCTAACGTGCCAACCAGGAGACCCGAAGGTCCATTACGCTATCGGCACCAGTCCTACCAACCGACTTTAGCGTTACCGTTATTTAATAGAAGTTGTCTCCTCGCGAGCCGGCCGATTAACGCAAGCCCCCCGTTCGTGATCCTAGCACGACGTTTCCTCACCACGCCCTGTGAGAGTTGCTGAAGTGCTAGTCACGCTTACGGTGATTCGGACATGGATAGCGCTCATCCATGACCAGCTGGGATAATCTCCGGGTTCGCCAAACCCGTACCACACCTAACAGATGTAGGTCCTGGAGAATCACGCTTAGCTTCACTACTCCTCCTGAAACTGTCCGGCATGGATGACCCTGCCAGGGGTCTAAGAGACCGCTGCCGACATTGCCTCTGGAATCATCGTAGGCACTGAGCTCCCCCACCACAGCAAGATGGTGACTCTCGGGGGAAACCTGACCTGAACTGACCTTTTTTTTTGGGGTGTAGTGGGCGCCGAAGCTAACCCAGCTAGTGACCCTATGACACCACTATTGCCCGGAGCTGTTTAACACATTGTTGATCTTAAATAAACCAAACCATCAAACCATTACAATACCATCTACCCTACATCTCCATTCCTCCCCCTGAATGGGTGAGATTACGAGTTCGGGTAGTCTTATGCGCCTCCATTGAGGCGACGCTTGTCTGCTTGCCTCGTATTCATTACGTGATCGATATATCTTTCTATGATTATCCAATTGTTTCGGTCAACTAACATTAGATTGATTATGTTTGTTTCGTTAATTATATCGACGTTAAATTCTGTTGATAGTCTTCTTCTCGTTCCATAGAACCGATTGCAGTCGAAGTACGTATGCTTAGGATCGCCGACCGTACCATCACCGCAGTACCAACAAGTGTCATCATCTTTCTTTCTAATTCTATGAAGGTAGGTCTCAAAACACCCATGACCAGACAGAAATTGTGATAAATTATAGGTTATTGGACCATGTTTCCGGCTGTATCAGTCACCAACATTTCTAATCAGCGATCGTGTCTAGTTTGCAGTAAGTGTCTCCGTCCTCCACCTTGACTGCCATTTCAGCAACATAATATGTTTAATTAAGGTAGTACTTGCCGCAGTTTTATCCGATTCATAAATTTGTCTCCTCTATTCGATTTGAAGATTGATAGGCAGAATGCCAGCGATGACATCAGCTGCCTCAGTTGATATGGTGCGATAACACCGACCGATACGCAGTGCCACTCTACGTTGAGCCGATAACAACATTGTTTTGTATTTCGTTATTAGCAGTACGTTAAACCAAACTGGACAACCATACAACATTATAGATTTCACGACGCCATATATGATCTTTCGTTTACTAAGCGATGGCCCGGCAATATTCGGCATCAACCTCATCACGGCACCTGAAATTTTATTTGTTTTTTCGACGACATTCTGAACGTGTGCTCCAAATGTAAATTGGCTATCGATCTAAATTCCGGGGTATTTTAATGCTTTAGTTGTTATTATTGTTGTATTTTTTAATTTGAATTCAATTCTTGTTTTAGTTCGTCGTCCTTGTAAGAAGAAGACGGCTTCAGTTTTTTCGGGCGCTAGGCTCAGTTCATGTCTTTCCATCCAGGTATCGATATTATTAAAGCTATCATTAACAATTTCAATCAAATCTGCCTCTGTTTCAGAAAACGCTAAGACTGCGAGATCGTCGGCGTAGGCGCAAAAATGAATTTCATCTTGATCATTTAAACAAAAACTGGATGTATCGAACCTCAAGACTCCATCATACAGAATGTTCCACAGGGTCGGCCCAACGATTGATCCCTGCGGAACACCGGCCGTTACATTAATATTGCTGTTTTTACCAATTTGGATACATCGATCTGTAAAGTAGGCCTTTATTAAATTAATTAGATACCCACTGATGTTTCTTTTTTCTAGTTGTCGAACGATAAATATGCCAGGATGCGCAATTGAAGGCGTTCTTTACGTCTAAGGACATCAATGTAGCTCACTTGCGATGACGACCATAATTTAGCTCCTTAAACATATCGATAATTTTGGAAACAACCTGAACGGTGCTTCGGCCTTTCATAAAACCATATTGTGATGTTGACAGCTGAGATTTGTCTTCCAACTCTACAATTAAGCGATTTAGAATTAGTCGTTCAAAGAGCTTACCGATTGAATTAAGTAAGCATATTGGCCTATATGAGGTTTTGTCTAATGGGTTCTTTTTCGGTTTAGGTATTAAGACGATTTTGGCAGTTTTCCATTCCGTTGGTATATCGCTTTTCGATAAACAATCATTAAAGATTCGCAGGAGCAAATCTGGATCAGCACGAAGAATAGCCTTCAGGCGTTCATCCGGGCACCCCTCGATACCTGGAACTTTGTTGTTTTCTAATTTAGCGGCGGCAGCAACCAGTTCATCTCTATCGAAGTCTGCGACGACGTCATTATTTCGATTTATAACCCAGGTAATTAGTGGATGCGACATAATGGGGTTATTCATTTTCGGTTTGATTGTCTTCATCAAAATACGATATCCATTGCCATACACATCATTTTCAACTGATTCGAGAAGATTCTTCCAGCATTCGTGCTTGGATTAAGCGATCATCTTACGGAGCTTCTTCCGTTCTTCTCCAGTGTTTATGGTAACCAGACTGTGCTGAGCCCTCAATTCAGAAATAATTCTCCTCTTTTATCTGTGTGTATCGATCCCCATTCCCTAGATTTTGAATTAAAATCGCCTCCTAGAATAATTGGTTTATGAAATTTAAATAATTCATTTGATAAATTGCCCAAGAAGGCTTCGTATGATGTTATTTTTATATTAGGAGATAAGTTGCACAAAAGTACAACAAATACATCAAATTCAATCCAAACCACACCATCGATATGCCCATGAGATATTGGGCTTATCATTTTTTACTCATATGGTCGAATCAGTTTTCTTATCGCAGATCCATTTACTGTTTGCTTTCACCATTTTTATATTGGGCTCGGAGATTAAAACAATATCTGTTTGTTCTTTTGCTGCAGTCGCATAGACCAGGTCCATAGCAGTGCGACTGCGATTTGTGTTGACTTGCAAAAATTTAAGAGTTATTGTTAACAGTAGAAAGGAACCTTAAAAGACTTTCACAAACACCCATGAATAAGTTAATGCATATATATTAATAAATAAATTTCCCACAGTTATCACAGTTCATAATATCTTAGATATCGAACACAGCCAGTAGAATCACAATCAAAAATTTCCATTTGTTTAAATTGGCTTTAAAGTCACAGCTTCATAAATCACAGTAATTCATTGTGTGCGAGACATCATCGGATTCAGCAAATCTCATTTCTTGATTAAAACAGAAAAATATTATAAAATTATTTGAAATACCTGCTGATAATTTAAATAACGCCATTAATCCACTGCAATCGTTAGAGAGATGCCCGTAATTCAAACATTTGTAACATTGGGTCACCATAACTCGTTCTTCTACCCTTGCTCTGACGAGAGCAATTTGTATGAATTTCATATCAATTAGTTTTTGAGCCGAACAATTATCTACTGTTATAGTGACAGTTCGTGTATTGTTGCGGGTGGGCGTCGTTTCCCCTGCTGTAACATATGTTGGTTTAGGTATTAAATTTTGGTTAATTGCGTCTACGAATTCTTGTCTCGTCGTTGTCGCATCAAGGCTTCTAAAGTATATTCTTTTCTTTTTCTCTTGTTGTATTTGTCTAACTTTCAGTTCTTCAGTCGAGCCCGTTAATTTTTCTTTAATTTCTTTGATTATTTCTTCGTTTTTGTCTGTTATTAGTAAAATGTTTCCATCTTTTGTGCTTCTTATTTGTCTTATTGCCTTCTTTGATTCGTTGTCGTCTATTAATACCTTTTTGATTTTATTCAATGTTTCGTGGTAGTCCTTGTTTTATGTTGTTCTAACAATCGCTTCTGTGTTAAAACTTCTAGGTTTATTTGTTGCCTGTCATTCTCTATTTGTAACTCGGATTCTGGGCACGTATAGATGGATTTTAAAATCATCTCTGAAAATTGATTGTATCATTTTCTGGAACAGAGTTATATCAACCTGACTTATTTTGTGTGTAGTAACTTCTTTCATGTTCGATTGATTTAAAAATTCTTTTAGTTTTTGTAGTTCATTCCATACCGTAGTTTCATCGTGGTCTACGGTGATCTTGACTATCATCTTCTGATTTTCGACCATTTTCCCATCCGTTTTAATTGGTGCTGAATTCAATTATGCTTAATTCGTTATTCATTTGGGATAATTCGGGATTTCGATTTTTATACATATTTTGGATGCTACGTTCCATCTCAATGTCGCTGCTTTCAGTGATGACAATTAGGCAGTTGTCTTTCGACATAATGGGATTACCCTCAATTAGTTCGACGTTTTTGAAAACATCCTCTTCCCATCTGTAGGTTTTAAAATGTTGAAATTGTTCCATCGTGTCGATTGTATTAATATCTTCCGTTGTCATAGTTGGGGTTCTACCGACTATTGTAGCGTATTTAGATTTTCTTTCCCGTTCAATGCAAGCATCACATTTCTCTACTGTCACTATTTCGACTTGTTTAGTTTGTTCTTCTCGTTCTTTTTTTATTATCTGCCTCTGTAAGTCACCGATAGTTTTGCTGTAACTTGCTTTAATTAAATTATTATTTGTATTCTGTCGGACAACCTTCTTCATCAGTTTAGTAATATCTAGAGCAAGCTTTTTTATCACCTTGTGAACTTTATTATTGTCTATACAGAATGTTTGAAGTTCTCTCGTCTTCGGTTGGAGCATTAAAACTGACTCGCCAATATTTGTCATCTCGCCCTGTTGTATTGATGTAATGCTTTTTCCTTCTTTTTCTTTTTTGGTGTTACTTTTCGCATTCGTTTGTTTTTCTGTTTAAATATTTCTGTTGAATCTTCAGTCTCGTTTTCTTCTTCATCTTCATATTCTTCGTCATAGTCATCATTTTCGCTACAAATAAATATTATGTTCAGCAATTCCGAGTCAGTCATGCTTCTTTCTTTGTCGTCATTCTTTTTAGGTGGAGTTCTACTTATTCTGTTTGACGATTGAAAAGCACTCAATTGTCTCCAGAATTCATCATCCCCTTTCTTGCTAGGGTCGGTTACCTGTGGCTGACGGTCACTACTGGATGTTGCCCCCCTATCCTGTGGCCTTGGTTTCGAGGCTTCTTTTCTTGACATGGCCATATTAATTCTTGCCTTTTTTGGGAAGGAAGTAAGAAAACCCTATGGGGTGGATCGATTACGTCCGGCGGCAGAGCCCCATCGAGACGCTACTCAGTTCACGCCTGTGCCGCCGGACGGGGAATTCCGTACACTAGGAGGTGCCATTGCCCACGTGGATTCTTCTAAGCCATGTCGTCGCCGGGTCGTCAACTCCATTGTCCATAACCATCAAGATCGAAACCATGTCCATATCCATAGCAATTTCCCTCCCTCGTTTGCTCCCTGGCCCAGCCTTCCACCGGGGTTGGTTACACGAACTCCAGCTGGATTGCTCAGGTTAACAGGGTCTACCACGTGAAGGTGAGGATTGGTTATAGACTGAGAGAGGCTAATGATTCCTGAATCATACCAGGGAATCTGTATTACGCATCAAAGTCCTTTAGACCCCTCGACCTACCACTATTAACTTTTAGTTTTAAAAAGGATAATTTTTTTTATTACTTCCAAATTTTTACGATTATTTCCCAGTTGTCACGTATATGACATAATGTTTGGTGATTTTTTTTCTGGGAAGGTATGGATTTGGAAGAAGAGGACAATAGGGTGGAATGTAATTGGGTACAGAAAGTCTGGTATGGATTGGGTCATGTTTATAATGATTTATGTGCAGCTATGTGGTTTCCTTATACTATATTTTTATTTGCAAATTGTTCTACAAATTGAATCAAAAACGGCAGCTTTACTTATAATGACAGGTAAGGCAATGGTAATTATATAAAAAAATTTATGGATACATAATTAGCAAAAAATTATATAATAAAGCCTCTCAACCTCAAGCTTTTTATAGATGTTTTACGTCAATGTAACATATTACAATTAAGATTTTTCCAGCAACACAACCAATTAAAAAAGCAACAAGTATAAATAATGTACAATATAATTGTGAAAATGTACATCTGGTGAGCATATAAATAAGTCGTAATGCTGTCGGCGGATTTTTTTAGAACAAGTGTTACTCCTATAGTAATAATTGGCATATCAGGTGCAAAATATGGAACTACAACTCTCAATTTCATTGAATACAACTGATATAATTCTTACACAATTCGATATAAACTATTGCGTTTTATAGGCTTTAATGTTGTAAATATAAACACATCGAAAATTACAAATCTTTTGAACTTGGACTAGTACAACAAATAGTGACTTGTGAAACTTATTTGTTAAGCGCATAATTTTTCACAATCTTGGAAAAATGTTTTCTTCAAATGACAATAAATCGATGTAATAGTTTTCCGATAAATAAATCACTAAAAATCGAATACAAGGTTACTGTCTGAACACCTGCAAAATATTTTATTAAAATATCACAAATTAAACATTCAAGGTGAATAAAAATCTATTAAAGTATTAAAGAGATTTTTTAAACAAGCAGATCAACAAATTACATGTTCATTAAGTAGGAAATGTTTACTTAATTTTATCATCATCATCATTATTTAAAGATTTCTACATCTGCATGGACGATTTAAATTATCATATCATTTCCTCTGGGTTTTTTTTCTATCGAAAATTGAAAAACATAAATTTCTTACCTGTATCGAGTCGAGATTATAAATTTCACGAATTTTTCTTGATTTTTTTTGAATTTGGAAACCGTCACATTATAAGGAAGTCAAACGATTTATGCTTGATTAATTTCTATAATGTAATAAGATTTTTGTTAATCGTTGCAAAATGATTTTTCGAAAGTTTTAAGGAGTGACAATTGATCCAAGACTAATTGCAAAATTAATTATAATTAAATTGTGTCCCTATATAAAAAATCTCGGCAAAACTTTAATAATTTTTTTATATAGCATTATAAAATTACTATTATAACACAATCAAAATTTGAATAATAGAAGCAACCAATGACATCTTGTCTCAGTAAGCTCATAAGTTGATATTGTTTATTTTTTATTTTGATCTTTATAACCATTACAAATGACGAAAGTTTATAATAAATATGTTGAAACTATTAATCAACGATATTCGTTAGCATAGCCATTATTTATAGATTTTATCATCTAGAACTGCAATTAGATTATTTGTCTCTCTGTTATAGTTAAATTTGTACCGCCAATTGTTTTTAGAATAATTAATGAGAAACAGTAGATTTAAAAGTTAGACAATGCAGGTATTTACACATTTTCCAATTTATTAATATGAAGCATTAAATTGGAATTTTTGAAATGAATCGCTTCAATATTTCTTCAATCTCAGTGTTAGATTTTGAGAATTTCATGCCAAAACTGCTTCTATGAGGGCAAGAATTCAGATTATTCCTGTTGTTAATTTAATGCATGTCTGCTTGACTGAATGAATCAAAGTACAATAGAATCACAAGAACATCTGCTCGAATGCAAGTGCAGTTTTGATTTGTCAAAACTATTTAGCTTATATTACATACATTGGTTCATTTCCGATACAAAATTTCCTTACTTTATAAGCAGATACTAGCGCATTAATGCATTCTAAACATCTTTCAAGCATATTCTTATTGTCAGCTTTAAAGTATGGTCCAGTAAATCTATAAAAGACCGAAAACGATTAATATGATCGAGTCGACATGTTGCTATTGCTTTGCTGATATTCAACGCGTCTTTTGTTGTTTAACTTCATGCAAAACAAGACAGTTTATTGTTGATAGGTATATCGTTATTAAATTGGTAGAGGTACTCTTTCATTTTGCAGTTATTTGAAATGCCATGACTGTATATTAGAGCTTAGAGGAAATTCTATTATTCAAGATTGATAGATGATAAGGCTTAAAGTTAACAAATAACCATACAAAAATACACCTTATATTTATTAATGAGCGACAATAATTAAAACATCTAATTGGATAAGATGAATATTAAATGGTTTTTTGATGATGATTTTCGATCTTATTTACGTTATTATTAAACATACCTATGATATGTATGAAGTAATCGTATTTATAGTAAAGTTTTACTTATTATTATTTGTGTTCCAGGTCAAATTGTGGACTCTCTAGCTACACTAACTGCTGTCTGGGCGGTGGACCGCACTGGAAGTCGAAAGGCGTGACATTTAGCAAGTGCGTCTACTCGTCTATTGTCATAAGTTCCATGGACAAACATGTTCTGATAATGATAATAATAATAAAAATAAACAATAACGTTTTTCCCGAAAAAAATGGTCATCGTGTAAAGCGTATTTAACAATTCTAATACTTTTCACCAATTTACATCTTGAATTTTTACAAGGATAAAGCTAAAGCAAATGGTCCAGTATGAGATTAAACAAGTCTATAAATATTCTCAAATTCTTTTTCTTTTTCTAACTAAATGAGACTACCTGTTCTTTCAACGTTTCTACAATCATTTTTTGAAGAAAATGATTTACTCTTAAAGTGCTCCATCGAGGCATCGTTTTAAACGTTGTCGTTGTTACAAATTAAAACCGAAGAATTTGAAAAGGGGCCGAATCGAAGACCCAGTAACTTAACCTTTGGTCGGGGAAGTTCAAATGACACTTTTTGTTGAACGAGTCATGTGTACATATATAAACAATATTATGTTAGTTGGATCTCATAATTAGAACTATCTACCTGGAGACCGGAAAACAATTAAAGTGCAAGCAATTAAAAAAAATTCTGCTTTCAATTATTATAGTAGTTGCATGGATCGAGTATAACTAAATAATCAGTAGCGTATCTAATAATCAGTAACAACACTAATATAACGGATTTTATAATGAAATAATAAATATACAGAACGTCCGGTGAATAGCGAAATTATGTGATTTCTTCAGCAATAATACAGATAGAATTGCAAAAATTACATGATTTCTACTCTAAAGTTGTTTAAAGATTAATAAATGGACAGAATTACTTAGTAAATGCGCTAATAAAATTTTATACACAATTTTTACACGGTTGTAATTAGCGGATATTAGAAAACTATAAAATTGATTAGGGTGCAAGAAGTATAGAAATCTGGCTCCTTTCAGTTGTGTATATTTTATAAAAAATGACTCGTTTTAAAAAGTCTACATATTTAATGCTATTTTATTGCTCTTAAAACTGAAAAAATTACAGGCGATTTTTCAAATTAGTTAAGCCATCTCAAGGTGTAATTATTGGAATAACTAATTTTTAAAAGGATAAAAACTTGATTTTTTTGTACAATAATTCTAAGAAGACAATCTAAGTAAGCTTCAATACAAGTTAGAGACGTAACAATGAAATCGGTTGAAATACTTTTACCATAAGGTGGAGAAATCGTGATATATTGTTAAAATCCGGGTAAATTGTCGGGGATTTTATAGGGCTATATACATAGAAGGTTTTGAATAGGCTATTGAGTGGTTTTAAAAATTTAATTGTAGGACTGATTTTTGTTAAATTTCCAGGAACATTGGCGGTGTCTGTCGGATTTACTTTAATTTACTGCTTAAAACCAACTACTATTAACTCTTGGGTGGTTATCTCTTATGGTTTTAGTTATTAGTTTATTCCAAATGGGCTGGGCTATTTCTCAAATATCACATTTATCTATTATTCCGGAAATAACAACGTCGCATAGTGACACATCGAGTTTGACCGCCATCAGGTGCGGCGAATTAACAATTTGAATCATCATCAACTATTTTTATTGAAATTAATTATTGAAAATTTTACTTTTAGATATACTGCTTCTCTTGATGTAATATCAAAATTTATGTTATCCCTTTGATTATATTAAAAAACGATCAAAATCTCAATAAAATTGGCCCGAGTGATTATCCTAAATTTAAAAAATTGCATTAATTATCACACTAAATGGTATATTTTCATCGTTAATTTTTTTATTGCGGGGTACTTAAACGCCAAGCAAACAATTATGAACCAATACCGGATTCAGATAATTTAATTACAACAAATGAAGCGACACATTTCTTAAGATCATCGGTAATCTACAAGGTGGCATTAATGTATTTTTCTTTATAAATGTTAATTTGAAATCCATTAGTAATAAAAATAATTCACTATAGGTATATGGCATCAAGATTATTCGGAACATTAACACTAATTTATATTCCATTATATTTGAATGAAAGACAAACAAATTTACAAGAAACCGGCGATAATATTCGGCGCACAACAGCTAGTGTTCCATTAACATGCTTTATAGCCTCATTTTTAACGGCAAGTTTTCTAAGGAAACGTTTAAAATTTTTTAGCGATCAAATTGTTTCTTTTTCTGGAACAAATATTGGCGTTTATTTCCAGTATTAGGATTGCTATCGGAATATCACCAAATACGATTCATGTCTATACTATTGCGGCAATAATAGGTAAAAATTTGTAATTGATAAAAAAAAGTATAACAATCGAATTGGAAATTTCCCGCAATATTAGTCAACGAAACACTCAAAATTCTGTTGAGAAATTAAACGATTGTTTTCATTTGAATGCAAATACCTTTTTTTACTAATCCAAGAAAACATTCCGTCAAAGTTAAGTAAAATTTTGCAACACTGAAATTAGGGAGAGTGATTTTTATTATTACCGGTTACCGGTAATTCGAAAGAATTGGAAGTAAATTAAAACCCATTCATTTATAGGTTTGCTTAGTAACACTGTTGTTTCGAGTATTTTTAGGTTTTCCTGTCATAAAAAGTAAAAGGTGCTAAAATGATTTGTTCGTTCTAAGAAATCTTTATTATGTACCTATACGGTATCCAATAAGGTTTTATTGTTTGGAGGAATTTAATTATGTCTCGATAAAAATAATTTCCTTCACTTCTACTATAGAAAGTGAAAATTTAAACGTTTACAAGAGTGCAACTAGAATTTTTGCACTACTAAAACCAATTGTACCGGTAGTTGTTGAAAAATTGTTAAACAAATATTTCATTTATTATTAGATTATTTATTTAGGTTAATTTTGGAGACATTGTAATAAAACGTAGTTTCGAGAGGGCGTGAGAGTTTTTAATATAAAGAAGAATTGACAAAATATCTACAAATTTACATTAATCAATCAGTTACCACTAAAGATTTTAAAATAAATTGAAAATCTTCAAGAGGCTTTTATTTTCATTTTCTAGTAAAAAATTCATCAACGTACACAATAAAAAGTCATTTTGCTTTGATGGAAACTTTCTCGGCTTGTATATTGAATTGCAAATGAATAATAATCGCATTTTAGGTATAAGCAGTTCAACAACGATAGGGGCTAGCTTATGTTTAACAGCTGAATTCGTTAAAGTTAATGGTTATGGTCGTGCGTCTGTTTACAGTACGGTAACATTTACTGATAAAATGATATATGGCGGGGTTGTACTTATCGTGCAAAACTTGTAAATCACGCCAAATTTTCCTTTGGAGACTTAATTATTGATTTTTGTTTAATTAAATTTTAGACAATGTATATCAAAGAAAATGTGCCCGAATTATTACGAAAATGTTCTAGCGTATGTCTGCGGGGCTGTATCGATAATTGGTTTGATATCGTTGATTTCATTGAAATGTCATAAATAATGTGAGTTTTTCGTAATTTATTTATTGAATAAATGGAATTTTATAATTTTATCGCCGTATTGTTTTATTTGTTATATAATCAAATCTATATCGTCATAGTGGAGGATTGGATGGCAGATTATTATCATTCGAAAAGTTACATAACGCTTTTTGATTTAGTGGTGAACAACTGATCATTAAATGCCCTTCTTTAACCATACGTTCTTTGATTGCTGGTGCAACCTTAAATTATAGATCAACAATTAATATATATAATTATATTATTTACGAAAATATTTCTGTATAGAAATTTAAATAAAATCACTTACATCATTTTATTTTCTTCCACCAAATATCTTCTTCATTTTTGCCTCGAAGGTTCTTTAGGTGTATACAAGAAACATACTGTTGTTGTTTCGAAATTATTTAAAAAAAATCTAAAACCATTTAACATCTGAATTTTTGTTTTAAAATAACAAAAATTCATTAATTTAATTAATTTTTTTTCTTTTATTTGGTATGTTAGAAACTGAAATTTATTACTTAGCTCAGTCTACAGCGTTATCTATTAATTTTTCAAAACCTCCATTACCTCGTGCCTTCTACATTACCCATAATTTAAAACTTAAACCTGAAAGATTGCATCATTTTATTTATTTGTTAAAATTAAAATAATACGTAGGCCACTTGGGGATTTGGTCAGATTTTTTAACGGTTTGTACATAAAACTTCCGTATTTGGACGTATTTCATGTATATCTATTTTAGTCTCTGGTTATACAAAAACTGCGATTATTCCAATTTAAAAATTATTCAATTCCAGTTGTACCCGTTTTCGGCAAGTAAACAAATTGTGAAAGTCGCGATTACAGCAAATTACCCTTCAGCTTATTTTTTATTGGAATAATAGAACGTATTCTTATTGTTTAACATGTGTCGCGTAAAAATAACGAGAATAGTCCTTGAATCTGTACTTATCGGAGGTGTGATCAGATTCTTTTATGAACTGGCGAAAGTTCTTTGTGGCCTATGAATGCAAATTGTATTATTTTGTCCATAACTCACGGCCGCATTGTATACTTTTGTCGCCGCTATCATATGTGACATCATAAAATTTACCTTGCTGAAATAAATATGTTGCTGATGCTGAATTACATTCGTGAAGAATGGACTAAAAATATCAATTTTAATCAAGCGTAAAAACGAATAGAATTTTATTCAACCTACGTAATGTCTTGTATAAATTTTGAACATTGCAATGGAGCACCCAACATTTTGTGTGGGTTCCAAGCAAACGAGTTCGATTTATAAAATTACATCATTTTTCTATTTTATTGAATAAGAGAAAATAAAGTTTGATTATCGATTAGCTATATGATGCCGAAAGACGACTTTTATAATTTTTTAGAAAGTAAAAAAGTACCACCATAACAAGCCTAAAAAATTATAGTAAATTTAAATAAATCACATTATAATTAGTTAGAATAACAAAACAAAGGATTGCCAAAAGATAAAATTTTATTATTACATCAACATGCAACCATATTTGATATTTTTCACAAATGTCGGCCAATTTATCGATAGGATCAATAGCACCAAAAACTGTTGTACCAACTGTAGCATTTACAAAAAATGGAACATATCCTTCTTCTATACTTTTCTTTATATCTATTTCTAACAATTCCGGTACCATTCGACCGCAAATATCTGTTTTGATTTTAACTAAATTATCACAACCAATACCTAGCCAATGGACGGCTTTTTTCAATCGAATAGTGCCCCTATAATATTTTCAAATAATTATAAAATTCGAATTAAGTAGAACTCGGTTATAACAAGTAATATAAGGACTGATGTAAAATTTTTAGGCACTTATTTGTCGGCTTGAGAGTAAGACAGGTTTTCAAAAATACCGGATCAACTAGACGGTGGTGTAGAAATTGATGGCAAATTAATAAAATCGACGTTAAACACTACAGTACTGGAAATATGTAAATTGTCGATTCAATGATTTGTCAGCGTGACAACTCAATTAAAGTTGAAAAGCCCTCGACAAGTCTATCGGAATTGAACTTTCATTTATTCAATTTTATTGTTCAAATATCTCAATTGACTTGAGACTAAATATTCAAAATTGTGACCAAATTGCTTTATATAGCTTGAATAGTTTGGTGAGTTCTAGGTTAAAAAAATTCTTAATGGTCTCTTGTTTAGTTAGATTGAATTAACAGATTTCTTTAACGTCTCATTCACAGAAAGTTTAAAGAAAATAAATAGTAAAGCGTGAGGTGTCTACAGCAATTTCTAGAAAAACACGACTAGAGATGAGCTACTTTTATGTTTACAATTTTTCTTTGTCCAGTTGCTTATGTAAATTGCTTTACATTATAACCGATTTCTACTATATTCCGTTTCAATGAACTTGCATCTTCTGAAGTGACGCCACCAATGTTGGTGACCAAATAGACCTTTCGTTTTTATTTGTGGAAATTTCTGATAACGTGCCAGTACTATACCGTACATGTTCGATATACTCCCACCAGGTGAAAATATAACATCACCGGCCGAATAACCAATCAAATCTTTCACTGTCTCAATTACAATTTGTTCGATCAATGAAAATACAGGGGCGACTTCGAAAGTGTGCTGATTTGTATTTAACGATTCGGAAAGCCAAGTTGCACCATGACCAGGTAAATCAGTAACGCCGTATAATTGATTGTGTAACTTCTTACTATTCGCTTTGACGCTACATTTTACAATTTTTTTTACATAAATCTAAATCGTTTAAATTTTCGCAAACTTGGTTTAATGATAAATCAAACTTATTCTTGAAAAAGTTTGGAATAATAAAATAAAATAGAAAATAGTGCATCGTTTAATTTATGAGTTTCTCACTTTCAATTTGTTTGGGTCTACATAATTAATGACTTTCTCATTGAAATTCGGTTGAGTATATTTTCTCGTTTAATTAATTCTATAATTCATTCCAGAAACTCAAATACATTCAATGTATCCATGTCCGAAACTTTACAACAAAGTATAATCTCTGCGTGTTATATGGCATTAAATCTGAAGCAGGACCGTATTTACACAAAAATTTAAACAATTTATGTTAGAAAGTTTAGTTTTAAATTGTTTGTTTTAATGAATAAATCTTCGAAAATTTTCAAACAATTTTCTGGCACATTCCCGGATAATAATTTTATTCAATTAATTTTTATCACGTTCTTCTATTTTGAAAAAAAAAATTTAATCGTGTTTAAAAATTTCAAAAACAAACAAATTTTACATAAAATTCAAAACAAGTCCTTGTATCTCCAGGAATACAAAATTAATATTATTTGTAGCCATAATTTTAAATTTTATATAATTTTGATACTTTTAATATCATAAATATCCAGCAATAAATATCGTATAACTTTCAAACTGTGCATTGCAATATAATCAAATAAATCTAAAAACTTTGTAGAAAACACTATAACTGGGAGAATTTCGAACCACATGTATCTATTTTGTTCTATTTTGAATTGATAATGAATGAGTATTAATTATTTTTAAGTGCAATAAAAGAGCCAAAAATTCGATATTTCATTGAATTAGAGACAGAAATCTGCGTTATGGACAAGGTTATTTAAAAACGCGATCAACTTCAAAATGTAGAAACAATTCACGCAGTCAACTGACGATCTTAGGCAAGATTTATCAACTGACTATAATTTTTAACATAATAAAAGACCATAAAGCAATAACGAAATACTTACAGCTAATATCCTATCAATCATACATTAATAACAGTATAACTTGTTTGTTTATTGATTAATTTTCACTATTTATAATAAAATATTGAGTATTACTGCACCTTTAATAACCGTTTTCAATCAATTTTTGAATAAATGCACTATACACGTTCCAACTTAATAATAATTCAAACTTGAAGGTGAAACAGTCTGTATTTAAAACTAATTGATCATGGCAAACTACGCGTTTTTTCCTAATTCTGATTGGTGGTAATTTGCGTTCAGGTTATTATAATTCGGAAATAAAATTTGCTATTATTTTAATAAAACAACGCATTTTATTATTTTAATGGATGAAACGATACTCAATGAGTATAAATAAGAATATTTTGTAAATTAATACTCATTTTTTGTTTCACTAGAATTTAAGTTTAGTTATTTTCTTGCCACTATGTTGGGGATATTGGTAACTAAGTCATCTGTATACTTGTCTCTTTCTAAATGACTAATGACAGTTAAATTTTTGTATATTTGATATGATTTTATAGAAAAAAAGAAAGTTTTATTTATTCTTCTTATCAATTTATCAAAAGTTTCTAATTATATGATTTAGGTAAGTGATAAGCTTTATCAATATTTCGTTATTTATTTATTTTACAAAATTAGGTGATGTTTTTAAAAAAACAAAACAATGCCACCTGCCACTCCCCTATTTGATTTAATTGAATTATTCTTAATTATTTGATTAATTAATTATTTTAATTGTTTTATTTTAGATAAAACGTTTGTCTTTTATATTCTATGGAGTTTTATCTGTTGGACTATTTATAGACAAGAAATTCTCTACAACCCCAACGTTAACCCTTATAATATCAATGACAACCCCTATAATACGAATAATGCATACAATACAAAGAACAATCCATATAATACGAATTATAATCCAAATCAAAACTCGAATTTTCATACCGGAAATACTTTATATACCACTGGAGAGATAAGTAACGAAATTTTGGCGGATTTACGTTGTCCAGAATACTGGCTTCAACACCATCAATCATGTTATAGATTCATAAAATCCCCATTTAGGCCCTACCAAGAGGCTTGATGAATCTGTCAAGTATTATTAAAATAATTACGAATCAAACAGGAATTGAAATTTGATTATTTTAGACATACGACAGTGATGGTGGTTCAGATTTAGTATCAATCGATAATTCAAGAGAACATGGTTTTTTAATTAATCAGTTAAATTGACTCGATCCCCAACACCGAGTGTGGTATGTGGGCGCCCATCAACAATTCCCAAAATTATTGGACCAATATTGATGGTACACAATTAGCAAATATGGATAATGCATTTTTATCAGATTTGGAGCCTTACGTGAAGGATTTTTTGGCTTATAAATTTTCACGTGAACGTATGCATTAGGGTTTTCAACCGGTACGCGGTGCCGAACCATTATTGTTTATTTGTGAAGCAAATATTGTAGCTATACAACGTTTAGTTAGAGATTTTTCGCTAAAAGATTCTATTTTCTGATGAATTTTAATGTAATCAAATTTATTTGAATACTGTATATAGAAAGAGGGTTTTAAACGATTGATATTTAGGATTACTTTCATATCGTTCCCTTTTAGTTTTTAAACCGACTTTCAAAAAACGTCCACTTGAAGCTGAAACTTACGCAGCAGAAAGTGGTAATATTACAATAAAATGTAATCGAGAAGCTGCACCTAAACAGCGATTCGTTTGGAAAAAAGATGCGAATGTTATCGGTATTTATTTATTTTCTAACAACAATCACCCATATTTATAATTTGAAAATATTCAAATTTTTATTTTGTTAGGTGCTGGTGGTCATCGTAGAAGTTTGGAGAACGGTAATTTAGTTATAAGTCCCGTATTGAGAGATGATGAAGGTTTGTATACTTGTACCGCAAGTAATGAATTAGGCATGGATGAATCTAGGGGAAGATTAATTGTTTTACGTATGTTTTTTATTGTTGTTTATTTAAAAAATAATTATGAAATTGTTTAAAGGTGGTCCTAGATATATAGAGAGTCTCAATCCTCGTGTTGTAACAGCTGTTAGTGGTAGTTTTGGTTTACATTGTGAAGCTACAACAGACGAAATGTTAGATATAGCATATATATGGCGGCATAATGGTTCAAAAATGCGCGATTTAGATATAAAAAATTCTAATAATCGTTTACGTATGGAAGGTGGTTATTTAACATTTTAAATTCAACATTCTCATATTCTGGTGAATATGAATGTCTTGTTAAATCGGCTGTTGGTAGAATATCATCGAAATGATTAGTTACAATAGAAGGACCACCAGGTCCACCAGGTGGTCTACAAATCGATATTGAACGTAATTCAGTGACATTACACTGGACAGATGGTGCAGAACATGGTTCACAAATACATAGTTATACAATAAGTGGGCTTACAAATTGGAATAGTACATGGTTGAATATAAGTCATGGTGTTTATGGGACAGAAATAGATCGTTATACTGGTAAAAAACAAGCTGTTATAGAAAATATTTTAACACCATGGTCTGTATATGAATTTCGAGTTGCTGCATGGAATATTTTTGTTATGGGACCACCATCAGTACCAAGTCCACGTCATTCAACACCACCGGAACGTCCATATATAGCACCATCTAATGTTGGAGTGGTGGTGGTAAAATTGGTGATTTAAAAAGAACATGGAATCCATTAAAATCAGAAGAAACAAAATGGTCCGGGAATTTATTATGAAATATTTTGGAAACGTAAAGATTTTGAATCTGAATTTCAATCGTTACCATTAAAAGAATTTGGTAATACTGGAATGGCTGTTGTTCATATACCATTAGAATTTTATTATACTGAATATGTTGTAAAAGAACAAGGAATTAGTGATATTGGTGGTGGACCTATAAGTCAAGAAGTTGTTATTTATTCAGCTGAAGATATGCCACAAGTTGCACCACAATTAGTTATAGCTAGATCAATTAATTCAACTGCATTAACTGTTAGTTGGGTACCAATTGATCAGACTTGAGAAAAAGTTAAAGGTAAATTAATTGGACATCGTATTAAATATTGGAAAAAAGAAACAAAGGAAATGGATTCTGTTTATTATTTGTCTCGTATAACAAAACCTTGGGCTCTTATTGTTGGTTTACAACCCGACACATATTATTTTGTTGAAGTTATGGCTTATAATGCAGCTGGTGAAGGACCAGAAAGTGAACGTTTCATTGAACGTATATATCGAAAAGCGCCACAAAAACCACCATCGTCAGTACATGTATACGGAATTAATCCATCTACAGTTAAAGTTGTTTGGCGATACGTCCAATCATCACTTGAAGAAGAACCATTGCAAGGATATAAAGTAGGTTTTATTATATTTTTAATATCAAATAATATCAAATCGAAATTATTGGAAATAAATTTAGATTCGTGTATGGTAATTCGATCGAGATCTTAGTACGGCAAATGACTCAATTATACCATTTGGTGGTAAATTAGAGGCATATGTTGATACACTATCACCAGGAAAAACATATCGTATGCGTGTATGGGCATTCTCAAATGGTGGTGATTGTCGGATGAGTTCACCTGAAGTTATATTTTAAGTGGGTGCGTTCTCATCACCACAACAATAAAATTGCTTGCTTGTTCCTTTTTTGCTAAATTGCTTAGTTTTGTAGGTCCACCCTCATATTATCGAAGTGCCGCTCAACAATTAACATCATTTACAATAACTGTTGCCTTAGCATGTTTGTTGAGTATATTAATACTGACATGACAGATTTGAAGATATTTTATAATAAACGAAAATGCATGGAAATCAAATTACACAAACATTTTAATTAAATTTAATTCGGTTTTTTTTCTAAATAGAGCAGCCAACAGGATCGCTTGTGCCTTTAATGTTGTGTCGTTTGTATTATGATTTGTTTAGAACGTGCCTGCACAGACAATCATTATTTTTTAATCACGTTTTATATAGAAACACTATAATGTGAAATTATATTTGACAATTGCTTTATTTTTTCACTCAATTTGAATCCGTCCAAAGAAGGTTGTTTTTATTTGATTTTATACAGTTATACATTCATATTTCATTTTGCAAATAAATTTTATACACTAGTATTTATTTAAATCTACCTTATCTTGAAAATCCCGTTTAAATCGCGATTTATGATTTCAAAGTTGCTTATTCAATTAAATATTGCATGTATGGAAATAATCAATTTGGATATTTTACAACTCATTAGAGCAAAGTATTTTTGTGTATCACTAGGTTGAGATTTAGTTGAAATTGTCATGTAACAAAAACGAATTTACAGGTCGGCTTAGTGCAGTGTACATTATGCATTTTTACATTCTACAGTTGAATGATAGATTTCGCGAGAATTCCCATATTTGAAATAATCTGACACGTATAACTTATTTGGACGTATTTTTAGAACTATACCATAAATTTTTGTTGAGCTTTGAGCAAAGCGAAGTTGAAAAATAATGATTGGCTGTAATCTTGCAATTAACGAGATCGTCCAATTTAACAAGCTTGATTCTGTGGAAATATCGAGAATTAAGTTGTAGGTGGTATACAGAATAAATTCTAATTGTATTTTACTTTCATCAATACGCATTTTTTGAAAAATAAATTTCACACACAATTGGTACTATTCTGAACTAGTCTTAACGCTAATATTCATCGTTATTTTAATATTATAAAACTGAATAATGTGGTTATTGATCAACTAAAAATTCCTGTTACTATAGCAACTTTCTTAAGCTTTTCTTTTTAAGATCGACATCTTGAATATATAGATTTTAATTTACATCAAACTTCGAAAATTTGATCAGTCAAACATAACAATGGGTTAATTTAATTTTTCTAGAAGTATATCGGATTGCGAATTAACCAACCAAAATGAAACAGATCAGCGAAACTGATGACTGTTCGAAATCGATTTGGAACAAACGAAATAAGGCGAATGACGAAAAATATCTCAAACTTGGTAAATAAACGATTGTTTGTAAGTTGCTCTAATCCGGCGCATCCTCCATCCTTGTCCTTGTATTATTTCGATTTTTATCTCAAAAATTAATGAGTTTTATTGTAAGATAATGAAAGAAAAAGTCATGTGTAAAACATTCTATATATAGACAATATTTGCTTAAAAAACAGCGATTTAACGGATAATTTTATTATTTCGTTTCAATACGGAGATCACGATACTTTTTTTAATGAGAATTATAATTTGTTTGTTTGAAATAAAGCAACTTGAATATTATTCATCGCATTTAACTTGAAAATAGCCGATGTTAGTACAAAATTAAAATTCCCTCATTGTTTATAAATATTTTATAAGTAAGCGGAAATATAATTATTCCGCTTCCTTCTATTTGACACGTGTTTAACGGCATTGTATTGTAGATTATTGAAATCTACATCAACGAAAAACCCAACCTTAGTTTTATAATTATCTACTAAAAAAACTATATATTAACTTTTATTAAATGTTTATTTATTATTGTTAAATGGAAATATTCCAACTTATTAACCAGATGGGTAAACAAACAAAATAATATGTATTTTGAAGTCTGTGACATAAAAAATTCCATGAGATATCGATTGAATTTCACCAAAGGCGATACAAGGATTCGAATTAATCGCCAAAAATTGCGAATTATCATTAATAATATTGAATGAAGAAATAAAAATTAATAATTCGATTAATTTTCATTTGGTTTTTCGTTTTGATCAAATTCAAATAAATGTAAAACTATCTGTTTTTGAATTATAAAACGGCTAAATTTTATGAATAATGATGGAATTTTTATTGGAAAAATACTGTTACTTATTGTGCAATTTTTTTGCTCGAGGCTGTTGCTTATTCACCAACACAACTGTTTACGACAGAGGGTTTAGAAATAAGATTAATAACAATATTTAGATATAAACTAAAGCTATAAGAGGTATTTTTTGGTCCGTTTAAGGGAACGGTTGAGTTTATTTATGTACATATTATTATCGATAACCGTAAAAGTTACATAATCGATTAAAGTAGATTATGTTTATTCCTAAAGGAAGAATAATAAGATATAGAATATAAGGAAATATCTGCTTTTAATCTCGTTAAAATTTATGTTATTATGTTTCAGTTAAATATAAATATTTTTTTATAGACCTAATGGAATTTGATGTTGTGTGAAGATCATAATCCTTCCAAAATTAATATTACCTACTATTATCGTTATTTTTAGTCAAACGTATGCATATATAGAGTGTCCCATGTATTTAAAATGGGATAAAGTTTAGTAATTTTAACAATAAACGTCCATCTCTTGAAACAATAAGTCAAAAGGATCGAAAATTTGTATTTTAATTTCATTTTATAAAAAAAAAACTTTGTCCAAAGTTTCTCCAGTTGACAAATGTATCTTATAAAATGGGATTTGAATACGAAATCTACCTCGGTATTTTCGATCTGAGTAAGACAGACAATAACTAGATTTGGACTTATAAGGTTAAAAATTTTGCGGTATTTGGTTATATCAAACCAAGGGTGCACAATTTAAACTCTACATTTTATTAACAACTCATAAAATCAGTTTATAACATAACTCTAACCTTACAATTCCAAATTTGGTTAATGCCACTTGTATTGACTTTGTTGTATTCTGTATCTTGAAGTGTTAGTGAATTATATTCATGTAAGTATTTTTTTTATTGAAATTTTCACTTTTGGTTTCATATCACTCTAAAATTTTTTTCAATCTTATATAAATAGCGGACAAATGATCACTCCATATATACCTACATAAGACACCCTGTATTGAGGTTATACAAGCACCCATATTTCTGAATAAATAATTAAATAAATAAATTTTTCAATTAATTCTATTATAAACAGGGAAAGTAACTTTCTTATATAAGATGTCTCGTAATGGCTTCTTTTGTTTTTAGCCTATTCTGTGTAGTAGGTACAGTAATGGATTTCAGTTCTATAGTGGTAAATGTTCAAAGTAATCTTCTATACCTATATCAATATGTTGGATTCTGTACAATTATAACGTAGAAAAAAATCAAAATATAACCAACAAAGTAATTCTACAGGTTTATATGGCAATGTATATTATAATTATAATTGCATTTATTATATTTATTATTACTATAACCGCGTATCGTTGATGACGACCTAATCCTGCATGAAATTGGAGTGGAGATTATTATTGAAATGCTGTGCCCCTGATGTTCTAATTAAATAATCTTTTCTATGTATATAGTTGAAGAAAAAAAATTGCACTGCAACTCTTTATATATTTTAATTGATATTATTTTATATATAATAATTTGCTTGTTATAAAACATCCATTGAGAGTTATCATAGAATTTTCAACAGAGTAGATGGAATTTAAGTCGGATTTATCAAGATTGATAAGAGATTAAAGATACAGTGACGTATACTTGCGTTCGATTCAATTTTTAACAATTTTCACTTGCTAGCTGTATTGCTGTAAAACAATTCCAAAGTAAATGAAAAAAAAAAAATAGATTTTAGATTTATCAATAATTGAGATGTATTCGTATTGGATATTTACGACTTTACACCTATATTTTATAGGGATACCCACTAAAATACTATATAAATCACGTATTTACACTTACACATTGTAAGGAATTTTCCAAGTAAATAACTTTGTTAATTAATAATTTTCTTTTATATCTCTTTGTTGGCAAAATTTGAAAATAAATTGCGAATCTCGAATTGAAATACATAAAATTAGCTTATATTCAAAGTTATTGTAATGTAAATATGTGGGTTAAATTGAAACCGGATAAAATATTATCGAATAAAAGTTTCTGCACATAACCAGCTTCGGTTTGCCGGTTATCCGGCACACAATCATTAGAAATTCAACCGATACCGGAGTTGTCTTGTAAGCATGGATTGGAGGTACCGATTAAATGTCTCTAAATTTATTCGTAAAGAAAGACAGATAACGAGCCTTCCTTCGAAATATATAACTTATAATATTGAATGCCGACTATTTCGTGATATTTTTTCAGTTAAATATAGTACTAGTTCTATTTCGGCTATTGATAAATTTAAAGACATTGAAATATCGGTGTGCTTGAAAACGTCCCACGACAGCCTTGTCTTTTGGTTTATTGATGCCCGAAGGTTTCGGTGCAATATAAACAGTATTATTCTCTACGAGTATTGATCTTACTTCTGTCTTCATTAATCGATGAAAGAACACTGAAATGAAAATATCTCAATTGTTTTCATTGAAATTTATATCACATTATAGAGACTGTTTGCTTTATTATGTTTGTCAATTATTGAGATACGTGAAGGTATCAAACGAAATGTATTTTGTGTTACAGATGTGATTTATATTTACGGAATGTTGAGAATAAATCGAGTAATTGAAATATTAGCAGAATTTGATTAGTATCAAACTTTAATGAGCTAAAATTGATATCGGTATTGAAAATTATTGTTTACGATGTTTGTCTATATTAATAAGAGCTGACATCATTAATAAAGTTGATTTGATCAATAATTTGAAATTACATAGTTAGACAACAAACTATTAAGTTCCTGCAATTAGTTTTTAAGTATTTTATTATCATTTGAAGATAGGTGCAGATGGTATCTATTCTATTGATTGAATTCAACAATTTTATCATATCAATGGCAATCTTGTTAATTCTAAAAACTATCTTCCCGGGCATGTATTCAAATTACTATGTGTAGCTTATTGTTATTTAAATTTTACGCTTGATATCAATTTTGGCATATTTTAGAAAATGCCAAATTGACATTACGTATATTTTGCTTGCTTTGCTTTCACCAGCATGTAGCTTTGTTACACAAACGCTAAGCTTTATACACATGCAAGAATTTAGCAATAAAGTCGTTATGTTTATTGTTGAAAGAAAATGAAGACAACAGATAGTTTTGAATTAGTCATGAGAATTTTCGTCAATTTATCTTATTCAAAACTGTTTGTTAATATGTTTAAAAATTGTCCATGTTGACTGATCCTTCGCTGTATTCTAAAACTACATAAAATATGTAGTTTAAGGCAAATAATGGTAGATAAAGTTTGTTTTTTGTTTTATTCAGGAATGGAATGACTATAATCTACGTTGGAACGAAACAGAATATGGTGGCGTCAAAGATCTACGGATTACTCCAAATAAATTATGGAAACCTGATGTTCTTATGTACAACAGGTAACAAGTTTAGTTGCATGTTCCGTCAAAAACAATCTGTTTTCGATACGTGTACGCTTTTTAGTGTTATATCATTCCACACTTAATAAATATGGTAATATAAATTTAATATTACGTTAAAATTTCTGCATGATTATTAAACGAGTTGATTTTTAATATCTTAAAGTTAATAATAATTGATACATTTATAAAAAAATTAATAGTTTTGGGAATGTAGAGTAGTCTATTTAAAACTACCAAAACTATCTTACGATATAAGGGAGTTATATTTCTCTAATTTTCAGTAATTATAAGCATAGATCATATATGAGAAAAGGTATTTTTATATCGTCGTGGTCATTTTAATAAATGGCTTATAGCATAAATAAAGAAAAGTTTTGCTCTGTCTGCTCTATAGCGACGATCGATTATTGGATATATGGGAATTTCGATTTTGGTTTTTAGTTAATGTCTATTTTCCAAAATAAAAAAATTCTATTTAAAATGAAAAAGAAATTGTTGTCAGTTGCGGAGCATGCAGATGCAATACGACAGAATGTCCGAATGCTTCGTCAGAGTGTGTGTTGCGAACGTGTAAAAAAGTTGGACGGGAAGTACGTAGACAGCTAGCCGTTGCTGTAGGCCACAGCTACTTCTGACCCTTTGGAGTCGAACGACAGGTTGATACCAATATCATATTTGAAGTAATCTTTTCTTCTAAAATTGAACTTACTTTCTTTCTTTCTTTTTAAATTTTCTCAAATTCTAATATCCCCTATGCATGAAATACTAAAATAGTATTCTGCTTTTCTCTTTTACTGCGGATGGTAGCATCTTAAGACTTCGACTCCTATTGGGCCGGAACGTCCCTGAAAACTCTCTCTCTCTCTAACAGCACTCAATTTAAACTACTGAAATCAACAATAAAATATGGGAAGAAATATTAAAACGTATTGCAAATAAAATAATAAGACTCGATTACCTTAAAATCATCCAAATAAAACCAACAAACTAAATAATCAAGTAACTAACGACCATGGTGCCAGCTATAAAGTCTGAATGGTAAAAATGATGCACTTAAATAATGCCTGAATGGCTAATATGAAAACATCGAAAAAGTAACGGAGATGGCTAGCTTGGCCGCTGCAACCGCATCTGCGAAGTAGTTCTGATGTCAGACTAGCTGTTGTTGTTGTTTTGTTACGCCAAATGTACTGGCGATAAGCACTGGATGTTGTTGCAGGTTGAAACAAAAAAAAGACCTAAAAATATTAAAAAAAAAAACGCAATTTCTTATAAAATCATCACGGAGACAGATACTATTGTATGTCAATAAAATAATATAAAAATAAAAATAAATAAAAAAATTGGTATATCTCGCTGTCAATATGTCGGGCCTATATATCTGGTGATCTGACGGTCTCACGGTTTGACGATGGGACCAGCATGATTGAATATACAGCGGAAAAGTTACCGTTTTATGTTCTTATGAAGTGCTGATGAGGGTTTCGACGGGACTTTCCAAACAAACGTTGTGGTCAAACATAACGGCAGCTGCTTGTACGTCCCTCCGGGTATCTTCAAGAGCACATGCAAGATAGACATTACGTGGCTCCTCTTTGATGACCAACATTGTGACATGAATTTGGTAGCTGGACCTATGACGGCAACCAGGTATTGCTATAATGTTACATGTTATTATTTTTTAAATTTATTATTATTTTTACTATTACTATTTTGTTGCTACCACATAAACACGCCTCACACCTTTCACACTGCACCGATACACTCGCGCTACCGTTCGGACTTCAGGCTTACCGGTCGCCGAAATCATTAAACCAAAATCAATAGATTACAGTTTGAATCTATCGTCATCATAATAATGTAAGTATACGACTTTGGACTGGGTACTTAGAAGTATCAGTTAGTACAACTAGTTTTTAATCGAAACTTTCCATTCAGATCCTGTTACACAAGTAGTTATATTTGCCACACAATGTATATTGGAAAACTTGTCGTTACTCAAAAGTATCCCTTATAAATATATTATTGTTAAACACACATAGATGATTATACCTATTCTTTCAGTAACAGACATACATATGTATACTAACTAAATTATCATATAGATAGTATAATAATTTTCGATAATTACATTCGAAATACAATTTGTCTATAAAACAAAAATACAAATAAACAACGAAAGCAACAAGTGAAAAAGTTAAAGAAGAGATTTGGCATCGACTGTAGATTAAACGATTAAGCACAAAGTTAATCAAAACACAAAGTTATTACAATACAATATCCGTATTTATATAAAAAGCTTTCTTGTCGGCAATTTACAAACTAAAGAAGATCATTAGGGTATTACGCGTTAATTTTATATATAATAAAAATCTAGAGTTTTGATGTTTGACAATATTGTTGCAAAAGCTTTGTCAAAAACAGTCAACAACAGGAGAGTATTTTATGAATTCTACCCTAAATATTAAACGACAAACATAATATAAAGCGTTCCTTTATGAGAAAAAATCATTTCTGAAATCTTAATTAAAATGATAACCTTGAATATACGTCAGCGTGGTCAATTGTTTATTAAATTTCAATAAAATTGTTGAATTCAATCAATAGAATAGATACCATCTGCACCTATCTTCAAATGATAATAAAATACTTAAAAACTAATTGCAGGAACTTAATAGTTTGTTGTCTAACTATGTAATTTCAAATTATTGATCAAATCAACTTTATTAATAATGTTAGATCTAATTAATATAGACAAACATCGTAAACATAAATTTTCATTAACGATATCAATTTTAGCTCATTAAAGTTTGATAATAATCAAATTCTGCTAATATTTCAATTACTCGATTTATTCTCAACATTCCGTAAATATAAATCACATCTGTAACACAAAATGCATTTTGCTTGATACCTTCACGTATCTCAATAATTGACAAACATAATAAAGTAAACAGTCTCTATAATGTGATATAAATTTCAATTAATACAATTGAGATATTCTTATTTCAGTGTACTTTCATCGATTAATGAGGACAGAAATAAAGATCAATACTCGTAGAGAATACTACTGTTTATATTGCATCGAAACCTTCGGGCATTAATAAATTAAAAGACAAGGCTGTCGTGGAACGTTTTCAAACACACCGATATTTCAATAGCTGAAATGGAACTAGTACTATATAAAACTGGAAAATATCACGAAATAGTCGGCTTTCAAAATTATAAGTTGGATATTTCGAAGAAAGGCTCGTTATCTGTCTTTCTTTACGAATAAACTTAGAGACATTTAATCGGTACCTCCAATCCATGCTAGCAAGACAACTCCGTTATCGGTTGCGTTTTTAATGATTGTGTGACGAATAACCGGCACACCGAAACTGTTTATGTGCAGAAACTTTGATTCGATAATATTTTACCCGGTTTCAATCTAACCAACATATTTACATTACAATAACTTTGAAAATAAGCTAATTTTTTGTATTTCTATTCGAAATTCGCAATTTATTTTCAAATTTTGCCACCAAAGCGATTTAAAAGAAAACTATTAATTAACAAAGTTATTTACTTGGAAAATTCCTTACAATGTGCAAGTGTAAATACGTGATTTATATAGTATTTTAGTGGGTATCCTATAAAATATTGGTCTAAAGTCGTAAATATCCAATACGAAAACATCTCAATTATTAATAAATCTAAAATCTATTTTTTTTCATTTACTTTGGAATTTTTTTACAGCTATACAGCTAGCAAGTGAAAATAGTTAAAAATTGAATCGAACGCAAGTATACGTCACCGTATCTTTAATCTCTTATCAATCTTGATAAATCCGACTTAAATTCCATCTACTCTGTTGAAAATTCTACAATAACTCTCAATGCATGTTTTATAACAAGCAAATTAAGATATATTAAAATAACATCAATTAAAATATATAAAGAGTTGCAGTGCAATTTTTTTTCTTCAACTATATACATTGAAAAGATTCTTTAATTAGAACCTCTGGGTCACAGTAATTCAATGATAATCTCCACTCCAATTTCATGCAGGATTAGTTCATCATCAACGATACGCGGTTATAGTTATAATAAATTATTATATTATAATAAATGCAATTATAATTATAATATACATTGCCATATAAACCTGTAGAATTACTTTGTTGGTTATATTTTGATTTTTTTCTACGTTATAATTGTACAGAATCCAACATATTGATATAGGTATAGAAGATTACTTTGAACATTTATCACTATAGAACTGAAATCCATTATTGTATTTGTATTTTGTATTTGTATTGTATTTTGATTTTTTTCTACGTTATAATTGTACAGAATCCAACATATTGATATAGGTATAGAAGATTACTTTGAACATTTATCACTATAGAACTGAAATCCATTATTGTACTTACTACACAGTATAGGCTTAAAACAAAAGAAGCCATTACGAGTCATCTTATATAAGAAAGTTACTTTCCCTGTTTATAATAGAATTAATTGAATAATTTATTTATTTTATTATTTATTCAGAAATATGGGTGCTTGTATAACTTCAATACAGGGTGTCTCATGTAGGTATATATGGAGTGATCAAATTTGGAATTGTAAGGTTAGAGTTGTTAATAAAATGTAGAGTTTAAATTGTGCACCCTTGGTTTGATATAACCAAATAACCCAAATTTTTAACCTTATAAGTCCCAATCTAGTTATTGTCTGTCTTACTCAGATCGAAAATACCGAGGTAGATTTCGTATTCAAATCCCATTTTATAAGATACCTTTGTCATCTGAAGAGACTTCGGACAAAGATTTTTTTTAATAAAATGGAATTGAAATACAAATTTTCGATCTTTTTGACTTATTGTTTTGAGAGATGGACGTTTATTGTTAAAATTACTTAACTTTATCCCATTTTAGATACATGGGACACTCTATATATGCATACGTTTGACTAAAAATAACGATAATAGTAGGTAATATTAATTTTGGAAGAATTATGATCTTCACACAACATCAAATTCCATTAGGTCTATAAAAAAATATTTATATCTAACTTAAACATAATAACATAAATTTTAACGAGATTAAAAGCAGATATTTCCTTATATTCTTATTATTCTTCCTTTAGAAATAAACATAATCTACTTTAATCAATTATGTAACTTTTACGGTTATCGATAACAATATGTACATAAATAAACTCAACCGTTTCCTTAAACGGACCAAAAAATACCTCTTATAGCTTAAGTTTATATCTAAATATTGTTATAAATCTTATTTCTAAACCCTCTGTCGTAAATAGTTGTGTTGGTGAATAAGCAACAGCTTCGAGCAAAAAAAACGCACAATAAGTAACGGTATTTTTCCAATAAATTTTTAATCATTATTCATAAAATTTAGCCGTTTTATAATTCAAAAACAGATAGTTTTACATTTATTTGAATTTGATCAAAACGAAAAACCAAATGAAAATTAATCGAATTATTAATTTTTATTTCTTCGGTCAGTATTATTAATGATAATTCGCAATATTTGTCGATTAATTCGAATCCTTGTATCGCCTTTGGTGAAATTCAGTCGAAATCTCATGGAATTTTTAATGTCACAAACTTCAAAATACATATTTTATTGTTTGTTTACCCATCTGGTTAATAAGTTGGAATATTTACATTTAACAATAATAAATAAACATTTAATAAAAGTTAATATATAGAAGGAATATTTCCATCGTTCATTATTGTAAATACTTAATTGGATTGTTGTAAATTGGGAATGAGGGCAAGTTAACAAAAACAACTATGACAGGGGCAACGTTTCGTCTATTCCTTTAGACTTCTTTAGGCCTTTTGAATTAGTGACAAAGGCCTGAAGAAGTCTAAAGGAATAGACGAAACGTTGCCACTGTCATAGTTGTTTTTGTTAACTTGCCCTCATTCCCAATTTACAACAATCCAATTAAGTTAATATATAGTTTTTTTTAGTAGATAATTATAAAACTAAGGTTGGGTTTTTCGTTGATGTAGATTTCAATAATCTACAATACAATAGAGTTAAACACGTGTCAAATAGAAGGAAACGGAATAATTATATTTCCGCTTACTTATAAAATATTTATAAACAATAAGGGAATTTTAGTTTTGTACTAACATCGGCTATTGTCAAGTTAAATGCGATGAATAATTTTCTAATTGCTTTATTTCAAACAAACAAATTATAATTCTCATTAAAAAAAGTATCGTGATCTCCGTATTGATACGAAATAATTAAATTAACCGTTAAATCGCGGTTTTTTAAACAAATATTGTCTATATATAGAATGCTTTACACAAGACTTCCTCTTTCATTATCGTACAATAAAACTCATTAATTTTTGAGATAAAAATCGAAATAATACAAGGACAAGAAATGGATGCGCCGGATTAGAGCAATTTACAAACAATCGTTTATTTACCTTGTTTGAAATATTTTCGTCATTCGCCTTATTTCGTTTGTTCCCGATCGATTTCGAATAGTCATCAGTTTCGCTAATCTGTTACATTTTGGTTGGTTAATTCGCAATCCGATATACTTCTAGAAAAATTAAATTAACTAATTGTTATGTTTGACTGATCAAATTTTCGAAGTTTGATGTAAATTAAAATTAATTTATTCAAGATGTCGATCTTATAAAAAAAACTTAAGAAAGTTGCTATTGTAACAGAAATTTTTAGTTGATCAATAACCACATTATTCAGTTTTATAATATTAAAATAACGATGAATATTAGCGTTAAGACTAGTTCAGAATAGTACCAATTGTGTGTGAAATTTATTTTTCAAAAATGCGTATTGATGAAAGTAAAATACAATTAGAATTTATTCTGTATACCACCTACAACTTAATTCTCGATATTTCCACAGAATCAAGCTTGTTAAATTGGACGATCTCGTTAATTGCAAGATTACAGCTAATCATCATTTTTCAACTTCGCTTTGCTCAAAGCTCAACAAAAATTTATGGTATAGTTCTAAAAATACGTCCAAATAAGTTATACGTGTCAGATTATTTCAAATATGGGAATTCTCGCGAAATCTCTCATTCAACTGTAGAATGTTCAAATGCATAATGTGCACTGCACTAAGTCGACCAGTAGATTCGTATTTGTTAGATGTCAATTTCAACTAAATCTCGCCCTAGTGGTACACAAAAATACTTTGCTCTAATGAGTTGTAAAATATCCAAATTGATTATTTCCATACATGCAATATTTAATTGAATAAGCAACTTTGAAATCATAAATCGCGATTTAAACGGGATTTTCAAGATAAGGTAGATTTAAATAAATACTAGTGTATAAAATTTATTTGCAAAATGAAATATGAATGTATAACTGTATAAAATCAAATAAAAACAACCTTCTTTGGACGGATTCAAATTCGAATTCAAATCATAATACAAACGACACAACATTTAAGGCACAAACAATCCTGTTGACTGCTCTATTTAGAAAAAAACCGAATTAAATTTAATTAAAACGTTTGTATGATTAGATTTCCATGCATTTTCGTTTATTATAAAGTATCTTCAAATCTGTTATGTTAGTATTAATATACTCAACAAACATTCTAAGGCAACAGTTATTGTAAATGAAGTTAATTGTTGAGCGGCACTTCGATAATATGAGGGTGGACCTACAAAACTAAGCAATTTAGCAAAAAAGGAACAAGCAAGCAATTTTATTGTAGTGCTTTTCGATATGTACGTTCAATGAAACGTTCACTTTCTGGTCCTTCACCAGCTGCATTATAAGCCATAACTTTAACAAAATAATATGTGTCGGGTTGTAAACCAACAATAAGTGCCCAAGGTCTTGTTGTACGAGACAAATAATAAACTGAATCCATTTCGTTTGTATATTTTTTTCAATATTGTCCAATTAATTTACCTGTAACTTTTTCACAAGTTTGATCAATTGGTACCCAACTAACATTTAATGCAGTTGAATTAGTTGATCTAGCTATAACTAATTGTGGTGCAACTGGTGGCATATCTTCAGCTGAATAAATAACAATTTCTTGACTTATAGGTCCAGCACCAATATCATTAATTCTTTGTTCTTTTATAACATTATATTTTTAAACCATGTATCCATCTCAAATATGGGATAATATTTAACAAAATAATAAAATTAAAACTCAAAATCAAATCCCATATATTAATTATAAAATTATATCTGGATAATACGTATTTCGGGTTTTAAATACCCATCATCAGATCCAAAAAATTAACAAAAATTAATTAATTTAATAAAATAAATATTGTAAAAATTTTTTATAAAAATAAAAGATAAATTGAGATAATAAAATGAAATTTCAAATTTCAAATTTCAAATTTTTAGAATGTAATTTCAAAATAATTTTTTAAAAATTTGAAATTTGAAATTTGAAATTTCATTTTATTATCTCAATTTATCTTTTATTTTTATAAAAAATTTTTACATTATTTATTTTATTAAATTAATTAATTTTTGTTATTTTTTTAAATCTGATGATGGGTATTTAATACCCGAAATACGTATTATCCAGATATAATTTTATAATTAATATATGGGATTTGATTTTGAGTTTTAATTTTATTAATTTTCTTTTATAACATATTCAGTATAATAAAATTCTAATGGTATATGAACAACAGCCATTCCAGTATTACCAAATTCTTTTAATGGTAACGATTGAAATTCAGATTCAAAATCTTTACGTTTCCAAAATATTTTATAATAAATTCCCGGACCATTTTGTTCTTCTGATTTTAATGGATTCCATGTTATTGTTAAATCACCAATTTTACCACCACCACCTCCAACATTATATGGTGCTATATATGGACGATCTGGTGGTGTTGAATGACGTTGACTAGGTACTGATGGTGGTCCCATACCAAAACTATTCCATGCAGCAACTCGAAATTCATATACAGACCATGGTGTTAAAATATTTTCTATAACAGCTTGTTTTTTACCAGTATAACGATCTATTTCTGTTCCATAAACACCATGACTTATATTCAACCATGTACCATTCCAAGTTGTACGTCCACTTATTGTATAACTATGTATTTGTGAACCATGTTCTGCACCATCTGTCCATTGTAATGTAACTGAATTACGTTCAATATTGATTTGTAGACCACCTGGTGGACCTGGTGGTCCTTCTATTGTAACTAATGATTTCGATGATATTCTACCAACAGCCAATTTAACAAGACATTCAAATTCACCAGAATCTGAGAATGTTGAATTAATTACTGTTAAATAACCACCTTCTATACGTAAACGATTATTAGAATTTTTTATATCTAAATCGCGTATTTTTGAACCATTATGCCGCCATATATATGCTATATCTAACATTTCATCTGTTGTAGCTTCACAATGTAAACCAAAACTACTACCAACAGCTGTTACAACACGAGGATTGAGACTCTCTATAAATCTAGGACCACCTTTAAACAATTTCATAATTATTTTTTAAATAAACAACAATAAAAAACATACGTAAAACAATTAATCTTCCCCTAGATTCATCCATGCCTAATTCATTTCTTGCGGTACAAGTATACAAACCTTCATCATCTCTCGATATGGGACTTATAACTAAATTACCGTTCACTAAAATTCTACGATGACCACCAGCACCTAACAAAATAAAAATTTGAATACTTTCAAATTATAAATATGGGTGATTGTTGTTAAAAAATAAATAAATACCGATAACATTCCCATCTTTTTTCCAAACAAATCGCGGTTTAGGTGCAGCTTCTTGATTACATTTTATTGTAATATTACCACTTTCTGCTGCGTAAGTTTCAGCTTCAAGTGGACGTTTTTTGAAAGTCGGTTTAAAAGCTTAAACGAAACGATATGAAAATAATCCTAAATATCAATCGTTTAAAACCCTATTTCTATATACAATTTTCAAATAAATTTGATTTCATTAAAGTTGATTAGAAACAGAATCTTTTAGCGAAAATCTCTATATTCATAATTACATAAAACCCTCAATTGAGCCGATGAAAGTTTCATTTTTAATGTATTACTAGCCCAACATTTATACATTCCAGGATCGCGTTCTTCAGCCAGATAACTAACAGTGAGTACATTATATTGAATTTTAATTCTACCATGATTTTCAGGCGGTAAACATCCTTCAGCAATTAAAATTTTTTTTTATTATTTATTACTAATAATTTTTCTAAATATTTACCTAATTGATGACCATTTTTCCACTAAGTATAATTAACATCAGGTATACCAAAAGCTTCACAAGTCCAGACCAATTCACCTTTACTATCGACATGTTTACCATTTAGAGGAATTGTGAAGTTTGGTTCAGCTATAAACAAATTAATTAATTATTGAAAAAAATATGTTATATTTACCTTGAATATTTAGAATAACGCTAGCATTGACGATCATTATAAGCCGTACAAACATATTCGCTTTGATCTTCGACTTGTACATGTGGAATTGTTAAAACTCTATTATTACTAGAAAGACGAACTGTTATTGGTAAATTTGAACCGATTCTAGTCCAATGATAACTCGGAACCGGACTAAAAATTGGTTAATTTTAATTAAATCGATTTATCTTATTGTAATTTCTTACTATCTGAAAGCTACGTATTCTAGTCGTACTTCTTTACTGGCGACTGGTGCATCGGGGAAAGCTTTTGGAAAATTATTTGGAAACTTCAACTCTTGATAATTAGCTATAAAATTAAATTAATAAACCCAAATGATCGTTAATAAAATCTAAAAAACGTACAATGTCTATTCACCATTAGAGAGAAGAATGGTCCATTCCGTCCAGAATCGGAGAACTCCGATTGGACACTACAACTATAATTAGCTTTATCGATAGTTTCTAATGCTGAAAAATATAAAGCTCCATCGTATGATACAAAAACACGCCGATCTTCTTCAACAAAATTCGGAAAATAATCACGCGGCCATGAATATGTTACAGCTGGGAAATGATTTGGTGGATCACAATAGATTGATTTACCCCAATTTTGATAACCAGATTCTGGTGAACGTTTCAATACAAATTCTAATTTAAAACCGAAATTTAATTGTGCGCCTCTGATATAGTTGTACCAAATTTATTTGTTGCTTTACAATGATATGTTGCATGATCTAATTTTTGTTGTGGATTATGTATTGTCAACATAACACCGCTGACTGTATATCGAGAATCGGCTAACATATCAATTTCTTTAGCTGATAATTTATCTTTCGTGTAATCCTCTCTATACTTTTTATTAATCTGTGTTGGATAACCGCCAGCTAAACAACTGAAATAACAATATTTTACAATTTTACTATAAATTTTATATGAATAAATACCTCAAACTGACATCATTTATCAATTTCCTTTTCGACTTATCGAATGTTACATCAACTGGTTGTCTAATAAAATGAAGCCCTCTCGGTATCCGTTCTGGATCATCGATTTCAATACCGTAAGTGTAAGTTCATCACTAACTAAACGTTGTATTGCAACAATATTTGCTTCACAAATAAACAATAATTGTTCGTCACCGCGTTCCGGTTGAAAACCCTAATGCTTACGTTCAAGTGAAAAATTATATGCCAAAAAATCCTTCCCGTAAGGCTTCAAATCTGGTAAAAATGAATTATCCATATTTGCTAATTGTGTACCATCAATATTGGTCCAATAATTTTGGGAATTGTTGATGGGCGCCCACATATCACACTCGGTGTTGGGGATTGAGCCAATTTAACTAATTTATTAAAAAATAATGTTCTCCTGAATTATCGATTGATACTATATCTGAACCACCATCACTGGCGTATGTCTAAAATAATCAAATTTCAATTCCTGTTTGATTCGTAATTATTTTAATTATTCTTGACAGATTCTTCTAGCCTCTTGGTAGGGCCTAAATGGGGATTTTATGAATCTATAACATGATTGATGGTGTTGAAGCCAGTATTCTGGACAACGTAAATCCGCTAAAATTTCGTTACTTATCTCTCCAGTGGTATATAAAGTATTTCCGGTATAAAAATTCGAGTTTTGATTTGGATTATAATTCGTATTATATGGATTGTTCATTGTATTGTGTGCATTATTCGTATAATAGGGGTTGTTATTGATATTATAAGGGTTAACGTTGGGATTGTAGGGAATTTCTTGTCCATAAATTGTCCAACAGATAAAATTCCGTAGAATATAAAAGACAAACATGTTATCTAAAATAAAACCATTAAAATAATTAATAAATCAAATAATTAAGAATAATTCAATTAAATCAAATGGGGAGTGGCAGGTGGCATTGTTCTGTTTTTTAAAAACATCACCTAATTTTATAAAATAAATAAATAACGAAATATTGATAACGCTTATCACTTACCTAAATCATATAATTAGAAACTTTTGATAAATTGATAAGAAGAATAAATAAAACTTTCTTTTTTTCTATAAAATCATATCAAATATACAAAAATTTAACTGCCATTAGTCATTTAGAAAGAGACAAGTATACAGATGACTTAGTTACCAATATCCCCAACATAGTGGCAAGAAAATAACTAAACTTAAATTCTAGTGAAACAAAAAATGAATATTAATTTACAAAATATTCTTATTTATACTCATTGAGTATCGTTTCACCCACTAAAATATTTAAATGCGTTGTTTTATTATAATAAAAGCAAATTTTATTTCCGAATTATATAACCTGAACGCAAATTACCACCAATCTGAATTAGGAAAAAACGCGTAGTTTGCCATGATCAGTTAGTTTTATGTACAGACTGTTCACTATCAAGTATGAGTTATATTTAAGTTGTAACGTGTATAGTGCATTTATTCAAAAATTGATTGAAAACGGTTATTAAAGGTGCAGTAATACCCAATATTTATTATAAATAGTAAAAATTAATCAATAAACAAACAGGTTATACTGTTATTAATGTATGATTAATGGGATATTAGCTGTAAGTATTTCGTTATTGCTTTATGGTCTTTTATTATGTTGAAAATTACAGCCAGTTGCCTAAGATCGTCAGTTGACTGCGTGAATTGTTTCTACATTTTGTAGTTGATTGCGTTTTTAAATAACCTTGTCCATAACGCAGATTTCAGTCTCTAATTCAATTGAAATATCGAATATTTGGCTCTTTTATTGCACTTAAAAATAATTAATACTCATTCATTATCAATTCAAAATCGAACAAAATAGATACATGTGGTTCGAAATTCTCCCAGTTATATGCCCGTATTTATAAACCGTACTTGAGATCGAGCCGTTGCTTGAGTACGAGTTGACGACCTATTTATCATTTATAAATCAACCTCAGACTCGAATCGATGCTTGGAAACGAACTTGGCTCAAGTTTGTGTTCTGGCTACCTTGAGCACCGGCCGTTTTGACATAAAGCCCGTTTGACAGTTAAAATCAAAGCCCACCAAATAAATTTTGCACAAAAAAAAACCTAATGTCAACAAAAATAGCTATTAGCCTGCTACTCTCATTGTGTTGAACATTAACATTTACAAAATGTTGAAACGAAATGGATGATTCTTTAGAATATATTAATATAGTTGAAGAGAACATTCACGTACGTGTCCCAAAAAGATACATACGTGATGCTACAAATCCGTTAGAGCATTTCAGTGCTGATGAATTCAAAGCGCGATATCGATTTCATAAAGAAACAGTTCAAGATATTCTTTTGCCCCTTGTGATCGCAGGACTTCAGAAACCTGATAATCGGGGTTTACCTCTACCACCTATAATACAATTGATAACATGTTTACGATTTTATGCCACCTCTTATTTTCAAATTGTCTCGGGTGATTTACGTGGAATCAGTCAGTCTGCGATTAGTGTTATTATAAAAAAAGAGTCAATCCTGATAGCAGAACACTCGCAAGAATTCATTCGTTTTCCTCAGTCACCACGAGAATTTCGTTCAAAAACAAAGCCTACTAAATAAATTCGCGGCGAAAAAACCTAATGCCGACAAAAATAACTAGAATTCCCCAAATTCCCGTGCTCAAGCCTGACTTTCGCCGAGAATTGCCGAAGTACGAATTATAAATGGAACTCGTACTTGAGCTTGGAGTCGTGCTTGTCCAAGTATGACTTGAGGTTGAGTTTGAGATTTGTTTATAAATACGGGCAATAGTGTTTTCTAATAAGTTTTTAGATTTATTTGAATATATTGCAATGCACAGTTTGAAAGTTATACGATATTTATTGCTGGATATTTATGAAATTAAAAGTATCAAAATTATATAAAATTTAAAATTATGGCTATAAATAATATTAATTTTGTATTCCTGGAGATACAAGGACTTGTTTTGAAATTATGTAAAATTTATTTGTTTTTGAAATTTTAAACACGATTCAATTTTTTTTTCAAAATAGAAGAACGTGATAAAAATTAATAAAATAAAATCATTATTCGGGAATGTGCGAGAAAATTGTTTGAAAATTTTCGAAGATTTAATTATTAAAAACAAACAATTTAAAACTAAACTTTCTAACATAAATTGTTTAAATTTTTGTGTAAATACGGTCCTGTTTTAGATTTAATGCCATATAACACCCAGAGATTATACTTTTAGTTGTTGTAAAGTTTCGGACATGGATACATTGAATGTATTTGAGTTTCTGGAACGAATTATAGAATTAATTAAACGAGAAAATATACTCCAACCGAAATGAAGGTGAGAAACTCATAAATTAAACGATGCACTATTTTCTATTTTATTTTATTATTTCATACTTTTTTAAGAATAAGTTTGATTTATCATTAAACCAAGTTTGCAAAAATTTAAACGATTTAGAAGATTTATGTAGAAATATTGTAAAATATAGCGTCAAAACGAATAGTAAGAAGTTCCACAATCAATTATACGGCGGTACTGATTTATTTAGTCTAGGTTCAACTTGGCTATCCGAATCGTCAAATACAAATCAGCACACTTTCGAAGTCGCTCCTGGATTTTCATTGATCGAACAAATTGTAATTGAGAAAGTGAAATATTTGATTGGTTATTCGACCGGTGATGGTATATTTTCACCTGGTCGGAGTATATCGAACTTGTACGATATAGAACTGGCACGTTATCAGAAATTTCCACAAATAAAAACGAAAGGTCTATTTGGTTTACCAACATTGGTGGCGTACACTTCAGAAGATGCAAGTTCGTTGAAACGCAATATAGTAGAAATCGTTTATAATGTAAAACAATTTACATAAGCAACTGACAAAGAAATATTGTAAACATAAAGGTCGCCCATCTCTGGTCGGGTTTTTCTAGTATTGCTGTCTACACCTCATGCTTTACAATTTATTTTCTTTAAACTTTCTGTGAATGAGACGTTAAAGAAATCTGTTAATTCAATCTGACTAAACAAGAGACCATTAAGAATTTATTAACCTAGAACTCACCGAACTATTCAAGCTATATAATGCAATTTGGTCACAATTTTGAATATTTAGCCTCAAATCAATTGAGATATTTGAACAATAAAATTGAATAAAATGAAAGTTCAACTCCGATAGATTTGTTGAGGGCCTTTCAACTTTAATTGAGTTGTCACGCTGACATATCATTGAATCGACAATTTACATATTTCAGTACATTAGTGTTAACGTCGATTTTATTAATTTGATATCAATTTCTAAACCACCGTCTAGTTTAGCCGGTTTTTTTGAAAACTTGTCCTACTCTCAAACCGACAAATAAGTGCCTAAAAATTTTACATCAGTCCTTATGTTACTTGTTATAACCGAGTTCTACTTAATTCGAATTTTATGATTATTTGAAAATATTATAGGGGCACTATTCGATTGAATAAGCCGTCCATTAGCTACTTATTGGTTGTGATAATTTAGTTAAAATCAAAACAGATATTTGCGGTCGAATGGTACCGGAATTGTTAGAAATAGATATAAAGAAAAGTATAGAAAAAGGATATGTTCCATTTTTTGTAAATGCTACACTTGGTACAACAGTTTTTGGTGCTATTGATCCTATCGATAAATTGGCCGACATTTGTGAAAAATATCAAATATGGTTGCATGTTGATGTAATAATAAAATTTTACCTTTTGGCAATCCTTTGTTTTGTTATTCTAATAATTATGATGAGATTTATTCAAATTTACTATAATTTTTAAGCTTGTTATTGGGGTACTTTTTTACTTTCTAAAAATTATAAAAGTCGTCTTTCGGCATCATATAGCTAATCGATAATCAAACTTTATTTTCTCTTATTCAATAAAATAGAAAAATGATGTAATTTTATAAATCGAACTCGTTTGCTTGGAACCCACACAAAATGTTAGGTGCTCCATTGCAATGTTCAATATTTATAACAAGACATAACGAAGGTTGAATAATATTCTATTCGTTTTTACGCTTTATTAAATTTGATATTTTTAGTCCATTCTTCACGAATGTTATTCAGCATCAGCAACATATTTATTTCAGCAAGATAAATTTTATGATGTCACATATGATAGCGGCGACAAAAGTATACAATGCGGCCGTAAATTATGGACAAAATAATACAATTTGCATTCATAGGCCACAAAGAGCTTTCGCCAGTTCATAAAAGAATCTGATCACACCTCCGATAAGTACAGATTCAAGGACTATTCTCGTTATTTTTACGCGACACATGTTAAACAATAAGAATACGTTCTATTATTCCAATAAAAAATAAGCTGAAGGGTAATTTGCTGTAATCACGACTTTCACAATTCGTTTACTTGCCGAAAACGGGTACAACTGGAATTGAATAATTTTTAAATTGGAATAATCGGCAGTTTTTGTATAACCAGAGACTAAAATAGAAGTACATGAAATTCGTCCAAATACGGAAGTTTTATGTACAAACCGTTAAAATATCTGACCAAATCCCAAGTGGCCTACGTATTATATTTTAATGTTAACAAATAAATAAAATGACGCAATCTTTCAGGTTGATAGTTTTAAATTATGGGTAATGTAAAAGGCACGAGGTAACGGAGGTTTTGAAAAATTAATAGATAACGCTGTAGACTGTGCTAAGTTATAAATTTCAGTTTCTAACATACCAAATAGAAGAGAAAAATTAATTAAATGAATGAATTTTAGTTATTTTAAAACAAAAATTCAGATGTTAGATGGTTTTAGATTAGTTTTAAATAATTTCGAAACAACAACTGTATGTTTCTGGTATATACCAAAGGACATTCGAGGCAAAAATGAAGATGATATTTGGTGGAAGAAAATTAATGATGTAAGTGATTTTATTTAAATTTCTATACAGAAATATTTTCGTAAATAATATAATTATATATATTAATTGTTGATCTATAATTTAAGGTTGCACCAGCAATCAAAGAACGTATGGTTAAAGAAGGGCATTTATGATCAGTTATTCACCACTAAATCAAAAAGGGTTATGTAACTTTTTTCGAATGGTAATAACCTGCCATCCGATCCTCCACTATGACGATATAGACTTGATTATACAACAAATAAAACAATACAGCGATAAATTATAAAATTCCATTTATTCAATAAATAAATTACGAAAAATTTACATTATTTATGACATTTCAATGAAATCAACGATATCAAACCAATTATCGATACAGCCCCACAGACATACGCTAGAACATTTTCGTAATAATTCGGGCACATTTCCTTTGGTATACATTGTCTAAAATTTAATTAATCAAAGATCAATAATTAAGCCTCCAAAGGAAAATATGGCGTGATTTAAAAATTTTGCACGATAAGTACAACCCCGCCTGATATCATTTTATCAGTAAATGTTACCGTACTGTAAACAGACGAACCACCATAATCATTAACCTTAACGAACTCAGCTGTAAACATAAGCTAGCCACAATCGTTGTTGAACTGCTTATACCTAAAATGCGATTATTATTCATTTGTAATTCAATATACAAGCCGAGACAGTTCCCATCAAAGCAAAATGACTTTTTATTGTGTACGTTGATAAATTGTTTACTAGAAAATGAAAATAAAAGCCTCTTGAAAATTTTCAATTTATTTCAAAATCTTTAGTGGTAACTGATTGATTAATGTAAATTTTTAGATATTTTGTCAATTTTTCTTTATATTAAAAACTCTCGAAACTACGTTTTATTACAATGTCTCCAAAATTAACCTAAATAAATAATCTAATAATAAATGAAATATTTGTTTAACAATTTTTCAACAACTACCGGTACAATTAGTTTTAGTAGTGAAAAAATTCTAGTTGCACTCTTGTAAACGTTTAAATTTTCACTTTCTATAGTAGAAGTGAAGGAAATTATTTTTATCGAGACATAATTAAATTCCTCCAAACAATAAAACCTTATTGGATACCGTATAGGTACATAATAAAGATTTCTTAGAACGAACAAATCATTTTAGCACCTTTTACTTTTTATGACAGGAAAACCTAAAAATACTCGAAACAACAGTGTTACTAAGCAAACCTATAAATGAATGGGTTTTAATTTACTTCCAATTCTTTCGAATTACCGGTAACCGGTAATAATAAAAATCACTCTCCCTAATTTCAGTGTTGCAAAATTTTACTTAACTTTGACGGAATGTTTTCTTGGATTAGTAAAAAAGGTATTTGCATTCAAATGAAAACAATCGTTTAATTTCTCAACAGAATTTTGAGTGTTTCGTTGACTAATATTGCGGGAAATTTCCAATTCGATTGGGATACTTTTTTTTATCAATTACAAATTTTTACCTATTATTGCCGCAATAGTATAGACATGAATCGTATTTGGTGATATTCCGATAGCAATCCTAATACTGGAAATAAACGCCAATATTGTTCCAGAAAAAGAAACAATTTGATCGCTAAAAAATTTTAAAACGTTTCCTTAGAAAACTTGCCGTTAAAAATGAGGCTATAAAGCATGTTAATGGAACACTAGCTGTTGTGCGCCGAATATTATCGCCGGTTTCTTGTAAATTTGTTTGTCTTTCATTCAAATATAATGGAATATAAATTAGTGTTAATGTTCCGAATAATCTTGATGCCATATACCTATAGTGAATTATTTTTATTACTAATGGATTTCAAATTAACATTTATAAAGAAAAATACATTAATGCCACCTTGTAGATTACCGATGATCTTAAGAAATGTGTCGCTTCATTTGTTGTAATTAAATTATCTGAATCCGGTATTGGTTCATAATTGTTTGCTTGGCGTTTAAGTACCCCGCAATAAAAAAATTAACGATGAAAATATACCATTTAGTGTGATAATTAATGCAATTTTTTAAATTTAGGATAATCACTCGGGCCAATTTTATTGAGATTTTGATCGTTTTTTAATATAATCAAAGGGATAACATAAATTTTGATATTACATCAAACAGAAGCAGTATATCTAAAAGTAAAATTTTCAATAATTAATTTCAATAAAAATAGTTGATGATGATTCAAATTGTTAATTCGCCGCACCTGATGGCGGTCAAACTCGATGTGTCACTATGCGACGTTGTTATTTCCGGAATAATAGATAAATGTGATATTTGAGAAATAGCCCAGCCCATTTGGAATAAACTAATAACTAAACCATAAGAGATAACCACCCAAGAGTTAATAGTAGTTGGTTTTAAGCAGTAAATTAAAGTAAATCCGACAGACACCGCCAATGTTCCTGGAAATTTAACAAAAATCAGTCCTACAATTAAATTTTTAAAACCACTCAATAGCCTATTCAAAACCTTCTAAGTATATAGCCCTATAAAATCCCCGACAATTTACCCGGATTTTAACAATATATCACGATTTCTCCACCTTATGGTAAAAGTATTTCAACCGATTTCATTGTTACGTCTCTAACTTGTATTGAAGCTTACTTAGATCGTTTTCTTAGAATTATTGTACAAAAAATCAAGTTTTTATCCTTTTAAAAATTAGTTATTCCAATAATTACTCCTTGAGATGGCTTAATTAATTTGAAAAATTGCCTGTAATTTTTCCAGTTTTAAGGGCATTAAAATAGCATTAAATAGGTAGACTTTTTAAAACGAGTCATTTTTTATAAAATATACACAACTGAAAGGAGCCAGATTTATACTTTTTGCACCATAATCAATTTTATAGTTGTCTAATATCCGCTAATTACAACCGTGTAAAAGTTGTGTATAAAAATTTTATTAGCGCATTTACTAAGTAATTCTGTCCATTTATTAAACTTTAAACAATTTTAGAGTAGAAATCATGTAATTTTTGCAATTCTATCTGTATTATTGCTGAAGAAATCACATAATTTCGCTATTCACCGGACGTTCTGTATATTTATTATTTCATTATAAAATCCGTTATATTAGTGTTGTTACTGATTATTAGATACGCTACTGATTATTTAGTTATACTCGATCCATGCAACTACTATAATAATTGAAAGCAGAATTTTTTTTAATTGCTTGCACTTTAATTGTTTTCCGGTCTCCAGATAGGTAGTTCTAATTATGAGATCCAACTAACATAATATTGTTTATATATGTATACATGACTCGTTCAACAAAAAGTGTCATTTTAACTTCCCCGACCAAAGGTTAAGTTACTGGGTCTTCGATTCGGTACCTTTACAAATTCTTCGGTTTTAATTTGTAAAAACGACAACGTTTAAAACGGTGCCTCGATGGAGCACTTTAAGAGTAAATCATTTTTTTCAAAAAATTATCGTAGAAACCTTGAAAGAACAGGTAGTCTCATTTAGTTAGAAGAAGAAAAAGAAGTTGAGAATATTTATAGACTTGTTTAATCTCATACTGGACCATTTGCTTTAGCTTTATCCTTGTAAAATTCAAGATCCAGATTGGCAAAAAGTATTAGAATTGTTAAATACGCTTTACAAGATGACCATTGTTTTCGGGAAAAACGTTATTATTTATTGTTATTATTATTATCATTATCGGAACATGTTTGTCTATGGAAATGATGACAATAAACGAGTAGACGCACCTGCTAAATGCCACGCCTTTCGACTTCCAGTGCAGTCCACCGCCCAGCCAGCAGCTAGTGTAGCTAGAGAGTCCACAATTTGACCTGGAACACAAATAATAATAAGTAAAACTTTACTATAAATACGAATACTTTATACATATCATAGGTAAGTTTAGTAATAATGTAAATAAGATCGAAAATCATCATCAAAAACCTTTTAATATTCATCTTATTCAATTAGATGTTTTAATTAATGTTGCTCATTAATAAATATCAATTAAGGTGTATTTTTGTATGGTTATTTGTTAACTTTAAGCTTTATCATCTATCGATCTTGAATAATAGAATTTCCTCTAAGCTCTAATATACATTCATGTCATTTCAAATGACTGAATAATGAAAGAGTACTTCTACCTATTTAATAACGATATACCTATCAACAACAAACTGTCTTGTTTTGCATGAAGTCAAACAACAAAAGACACGTTTATATTAATCGTCTTCGGTCTTTTATAGATTCACTGAGCAATACTTTAAAGCTGAAAATAAGCATTAGAATATACTTGAAAGATGTTTAGAATGCATTAATGCGCTAGTATCTGCTTATAAAGTAAGGAAATTTTGTATCGGAAATGAACCAATGTAAGTAATATAAGCTAAATAGTTTTGACAAATCAAAAATGCAGTTTCATTCGAGCAAATGTTCTTGTGATTCTATTGTACTTTGATTCATTCAGTCAAGCAGACTTGCATTAAATTAACAACAGGAATAATCTGAATTCTTGCCCTCATAGAAGCTGTTTTGACATAAAATTCTCAAAATCTAACACTGAGATTGAGGAAATATTGAAGCGATTCATTTCAAAAATTCCAATTTAATGCTTCATATTCGTAAATTGGAAAATGTGTAAATACTTGCATTGTCTAATTTTTAAATCTACTGTTTCTAATTATTTATTCTAAAAACGATTGGCGGTACAAATTTAACGATAACAGAGAGACAAATAATCCAATTCCAGTTCTAGATGAGAAAATCTATAAATAATGGCTAGGCTAACGAAAATTGTTGATTAATAGTTTCAACATATTTATTATAAACTTTCGTCATTTGTAAGGGTTATAAAGATCAAAATTATAAATAGACAATATCAGCTTATGAGCTTACTGAGACAAGATGTCATTAGTTGCTTCTATTATTCAAATTTTGATTGTGTTATAATAGTAATTTTATAATGCTATATAAAAAAATTATTGAAGTTTTGCCAAAGTTTTTTATATAGGGACACTCTAAATTAATTGTGGTAACAAAATTTAATTATAATTAATTTTGCAATTAGTCTTGGATCAATTGTCACTCCTTAAAACTTTCGAAAAATCATTTTGCAACGATTAACTAAAATCTTATTACATTATAGGAATTAATCAAGCATAAATCGTTTTACTTCCTTATAATGTGGCAGTTTCCAAATTCTAAAAATTTGAAAGGGGCCGAATCTATGAACCGGCCTAATAACTTCCCCGACACGAGTTCGAGTTTTTAAAAAAACGAGTACCGTAGCACGAGTTTTGAATACTATTTTTTCTATTGGAGATACTTAATTAAAAAAAAACTAACTTACTATAAAAATCCAAATCGGGAATCGAGAACTGAGGCTATCTCACAACCACCGAAAAATTCAATGAGGAACCAGCATCTCGTCAACAAAAACTCAGTTCACTAAACGGTGATTCCACACACACACTTCTCAGTTCGACTTTCTTACAATTCGATTCACAATTCAATTGCGAAATTTTGACTGAACGACAGAACTGTCATTTGAGCGCGGAATAAAAAGTAGGACGGTAGTCCCAACAAAAACATGTAAAAATTCAAATCATATAGATTGAATTGTCGAGGGAATATACATTTATTTTTTAGGAGAAATCAAAATTTATATTATTTTAAAACATTTATTTATTAAAAAAGCGCTAACCGAAACACAAAACCCGCTCAAAAAACCGCTTGAAAACAAATATTCTGAGGTTATGTTTCAAGAATGATAGAAGAATGTAAACAAACGCATAGGATTTTATGCCTCCAGTGATACCAACAGTAGATATCACTCTGTCTTTATAAACTACCGTTATAAATATTGCTACGCTTTAAAAATTTTGTTGGATAACCTTCTAAACTGTCATTTCAAAATTTCGCAATTGAATCGTGAACAACAACTCTTTTCTGTGGCAACCAATCCCTGAAAGAAGGCGGCAAATTTGAATTGGTTGACTAGACTATTTTGCCAATTTTGTGCCCTTATTTAAAAAAAGAAATAAACATCGCACATGATGGGAATCGTTTTAGACATAAAAGTACATGCCCTTTCGATTTGTGATATCAAATTAATATGTTATATTGGATTTTTTTCAATCGTTTCCCTCCCCCTTCCACCCCCGTGGTCCGATTGGCACCAAAAACTAATCAACTCTAACGACCACCAAATAGTTTGTGCTGATCATATTTGAACCCAATCGGTGAAATCGTTTTTCAGTAATCGTTGGAGAACCGACAGACGCACATACATACACACACACACACACACATCATGCTAAAAACTTCAAAAACGTGTTCAGGGGACCTCAAAACGTAAAGATCTGTTGAAATCTCGAATTCGAAATTTTGGTCCGAAACTAATAACTTCCCTACCCTCTGGTCGGGGAAGTTAGAAAAATCATGAAACTTTCGTGAAATTTATAATCCCGGCTCGATACAGGTGGGTAATAAGGTTTTTCTATTTTCGATAGAAAAAAACCCAGATGTAGACGCAGATGTAGAAATCTTTAAATGATGATGATGATGATAAAATTAAGTAAACACTTCCTACTTTATGAACATGTAATTTGTTGATCTGCTTGTTTAAAGAATATCTTCAATAATTTAATAGATTTTTATTCACCTTGAATGTTTAATTTGTGATATTTTAATAAAATATTTTGCAGGTGTTCAGACAGTAACCTCGTATTCGATTTTTATTGGTTAATTTATCGGAAAACTATTACATCGATTTATTGTCATTTGAAGAAAACATTTTTCCAAGATTGTGAAAAATTATGCGCTTAACAAATAAGTTTCGCAAGTCACTATTTGTTGTACTAGTCCCAGTTCAAAAGACTTGTAATTTTCGATGTGTTTATATTTACAACATTAAAGCCTATAAAACACAATAGTTTATATCGAATTGTGTAAGAATTATATCAATTGTTTTCAATGAAATTGAGAGTTGTAGTTCCATATTTTGCACCTGATACGCAAATTATTACTATAGGAGTAACACTTGTTCTAAAAAGAAAATCCGCCTACAGCTTTACGACTTATTCATCTGCTCACCAGATGTTCATTTTCACAATTATATTGTACATTATTTATATTTGTTGCTTTTTTAATTGGTTGAGTTGTAGGAAAAATTTAAATTGGAATATGTTGCATTGATGTAAAACATCTATAAAAAGCTTGAGGTTGAGAGGCTTTATTCTATAATTTTTTGCTAATTATGTATCCATACATTTTCTTTATTTAATTACCATTGCCTTACCTGTCATTATAAGGAAACCAGTTGTTTTTGATTCAATTTGTAGAACAATTTGCAAATAAAATAACGTATAAGAAAACCACATAGCTGCACATAGATCATTATAGACATGACCCATTCCATAACAGACTTTCTATACCCAATTACATTCCACCCAATTGTCCCCTTCATCCAAATCCAAACCTTCCCAGAAAAAAAATCACCAAAAATTAGGGCATATACGTGACAACTGGGAAATAATCGTAAAAATTTGGAAGTAAATAGAAAAAATTTTTCCTTTTAAAACTAAAAGTTAATAGTGGATGGTCGAGGGGTCTAAAGGACTTTGATGCGTAATACAGATTCCCTGGTATGGTTCTGGAATCATTAGCCTCTCTCAGTCTATAACCTATTCTCACCTTCACGTGGTAGATCCTGTTAACCTGAGCAACTCAGCTGGAGATCGGGTAACCAGCCCCTGTGGAAGGCTGGGTAAGGGAACAAACGAGGAAGGGAAATTGCTATGGACATGGACACGATTTCGACCTTGATGGTTATGGACAATAGTGATGACGACCCGGCGACGACATGGCTTACGAGAACCCAGGTGGGCAAGAGAACCTCCAGGTGTACGAAATTCCCCGTCCGGCGGCACAGGCGTGAACTGAGTAGCGTCTCGATGGGGCTCTGCCGCCGGACGTAATTGATCCACCCCATGGGGTTTTTCTGGTTCCCTCCCAAAAAAGGCAAGAATTAATACGGTAATGGCAAGAAAAGAAGTCTCGGAACAAAGGCCACTGGATGGGGGGCAACATCCAGTAGTGACCGTCAGCCACAGGTAACAGACCCTAGCAAGAAAGGGGATGATGAATTCAGGAGACAATTGAGTGCTTTTCAATTGTCAAACAAAATAAATAGAACTCCACCTAAAAAGAATGACGACAAAGAAAGAAGCATGACTGACTCGGAATTGCAGAACATGATATTTATGAGTAGCGAAAATGATGACAATGACGAAGAATATGAAGATGAAGAAGAAAACGAGACTAAAGATTCAAAAGAAATATTTAAACAGAAAAACAAACGAATGCGAAAAGTAACACCAAAAACGAAAAAAAAAGAAAAAAGGATGACATCAATACAACAAGTCGAGATGACAAATTTTAGCGAGTCAGTTTTAATGCTCTAACGGAGGACGAAAGAACTTCAAACATTCTGTATAGACAATAATAATGTTCACAGGGTGACAAAAAAGCTTGCTCAAGATATTACTAAACTGATGAAGAAGGTTGTCCGAGAGAATACAAATAATAATTTAATTAAAGCAAGTTACAGCAAAACTATCGGTGAATTACAGAAGCAGATAATAAAAAAAGAACGAGAAGAACAAACTAAACAAGTCGAAATAGTGAAAGTAGAGAAATGTGAAGCTTGCATTGAAAGGGTAAGACAATCTAAATAAGCTACAATAGTCGGTAGAACCCCAACTATGACAACGGAAGATATTAATACAATCGAAACGATGGAACAAATTCAACATTTTAAAACCTACAGATGGGAAGATGATGTTTTCAAGAACGTCGAACTAATTGAGGGTAATCCCATAATGTCGAAAGACAACTGCCAAATTGTCATCACTGAAAGCAGCGACATTGAGATGGAACGTAGCATCCAAAATATGTATAAAAATCGATATCCCGAATTATCCCAAATGAATAACGAATTAGGCATAATTGAATTCAGCACCAAATTAAAAACGGATGGGAAAATGGTCGAAAATAAGAAGATGATTGTCAAGATCACCGTAGACAACGATGAAATTACGGTATGGAATGAACTACAAAAACTAAAAGAATTTTTAAGTCAATCGAACATCAAAGAAGTAACTACACACAAAATAAGTCAGGTATATATAATTCTGTTCCAGAAAATGATACAATCAATTTTCAGAGATGATTTTAATATCCATCTATACGTACCCAGAATCGGAGTTACAAATAGAGAACGACTGGCAACAAATAAACCTAGAAGTTTTAACACTGAAGCGATTGTTATAACAACACAAAACAAGAACTACCACGAAATATTGAATAAAATCAAAAATGTATTAAAAGGTGACAACGAATCAAAGAAGGCAATAAGACAAATAAGAAGCACAAATGAAGGAAACATTTTACTAATAACAGAGAAAAACGAAGAAATAAAAAAAATAAAAAAAAATTAACGGGCTCGACTGCAGAACTGAAAGTTAGACAAATACAACAAGAGAAGAAGAAAACAATATACCTTAGAAGCCTTGATGCGACAACGACGAGACAAGAAGTCGTAGACGCAATTAACCAAAACATAATACCTAAACCAACATATGTTACAGCAGGGGAAACGAGGCCCACCCGCAACTATACACAAACTGTCACTATAACAGTAGATAATAGTTCGGCTCAAAAACTAATTGATATGAAATTCATACAAGTTGGTCTCTTCAGAGCTAGTGTAGAAGAACGAGTTATGGTTACCCAATGTTACAAATGTTTTGAATTATGGGCATCTCTCTAAAGATTGTCAAGAAACTGAAGATAAACCCGGCAGAATCTTTAATTGTGGCTAAAAGGGGCCACCAAACGAAAGAGTGCAAAAACGAAATGCATTGTCCTGTATGTGATTAAAATGGCCACAAAATGGGCAGTATAAAATGCGACAAGTTCAGGGCTGCATTAAACAGGAGAAGACGTAGAGCGACAACAATCACTGACGATGTCTTTACAACTTAACTGTGACATGGGCTGAAAAAAATATTGCGACTGTGATATAAGATTCTATTTATTCAGTATAGATATCTATTTACAATTATTTAATATTTGTGTCATTGTGTGTTGTAGCAATTTATTAGAAGATACGTCACTGCCTCACCTGCAAATAAGATTGATCTGTGATAATTTACAATTAACTGTGATATTGGAGTCTTACTTAGACAATACTATCTATATACATATGAAAAATCGGAACACCAATGGTCATCGGTACGCCAATGGACTTAAAAACAAAAGAAAACCAACATTATTCGACATCAAAATAAGATTTAATAAATATAATAAAACATTGGCTACGCGAATGCAACTGACGACGCCTATGGAAATGACATTTCACAAACGTCAAACAAAACAAGAAGGCCGACTTATTGTTGTTTTAGCTGTTGTTAAATCTTGTAATTTAAATTGGAAATGCAGTGGATTAATGGCGTTATTTAAATTATCAGCAGGTATTTCAAATAATTAATAATATTTTTCTGTTTTAATCAAGAAATGAGATTTGCTGAATCCGATGATGTCTCGCACACAATGAATTACTGTGATTTATGGAGCTGTGATTTTAAAGCCAATTTAAACAAATGGATATTTTTGATAGTGATTCCACTGGCTGTGCTCGATATCTGTGATATTATGAACTGTGATAACAATGGGAAATTTATATATATATATATATATATATATATATATATATATGCATTAACTTATTCTTGGGTGTTTGTGAAAGTCTTTTAAGGTTCCTTTCTACTGTTAACAATGACACTTAAATTTTTGCAACACAACACAAATCGCAGTCGCACTGCTATGGAGCTAATCTATGCGAGCAGAAGAACAAACAGATATTGTTTTAATCTCCGAGTCCAATATAAAAATGGTGAAAGCAAACAGTAAATGGATCTGCGATAAGAAAACTGATTCGACCATATGGGTAAAAAACGATAAGCTCAATATAGTAGCTCATGGGCATATCGATGGTGTGGTTTGGAATGAATTTGATGTATTTGTTGTACTTTCGTACTACATATCTCCTAATATAAGAATAACATCATACGAAGCCTTCTTGGGCAATTTATCAAATGAATTATTCAAATTTCGTGAACCAATTATTCTAGGAGGCGATTTTAATGCAAAATCTAGGGAATGGGGATCGATACACACAGATACAAGAGGAGAACTTCTTTCTGAATTGATGGCTCAGCACAGTCTGGTTACGACAAACACTGGAGACAGACCGACATATCAAAGTCGGGGAACATCGTCGAGAGTCGACGTAACAATCATATCAGAGAGTCTAAATTGTTATCGAGTTACTTGGAAAGTTAAACGAAACGAAAGCATGAGTGATCACAACCAAATCAGTTTTAAACTTTTTATCGATAATATAACAGACATTATTCGCAATTTTGACAATTCCAGGGTCATCTATGGAAAAATCGATCCCGAAAAAATTAAACAATACAATGCTGGAAATAAAACAAACAATCAATTTAAATAATAGACAAGAACTAATAAATTTTATTAAAGACTGTTACACAAATACAACACCACGATTTGTAATTAGCAATGAAAAACAAATGCCCTATTAGTGGACTAATGGAATAAACGAACAAAGGAAAATCACATATCGTTCTAAACGTATATTAACTCGACTTTATAGACGACACAGAAGGCAGAATGAAGATAATACAGATATTATCTTTCAACATAATATTTATAAAGAAGAACGGATATTGATGTGTATGGCGATGGATATCGTATTATGAAAAAGACAATCAAACCCAAACGGAATAACCCCATTATGTCACTAAAAGAGAAGAAAGAAATCATTAATCGGTTGTTTCCGTCGCATTCACTAATTACCTGGGTAATAAATCGAAATAATGACATCGTCGCAGATAGAGATGAATTAGTTGCTGCCGTCGCTAAATTAAAAAACAACAAAGCCCCAGGTATCGATGGGTGCCCGGCTGAACGCCTGAAGGCTATTGTTCGTGCTGATCCAGACTTGCTCCTGCGACTCTTTAATGATTGTTTATCGAATAGCGATATACCAACGGAGTGGAAAACTCATCGCAAGTGGGCCACATTGATGTCCTTAGACGTAAAGAACGCCTTCAATTCCGCATCCTGGCGTATCATTGTTCGACAACTATAAAAAAGAAACATCAGTGGGTATCTAATTAATTTAATAAAGGCCTACTTTACAGATCGATGTATCCAAATTGGTAAACACAGCAATATTAATGTAACGGCTATGTTCCGCGAGGATCGATCCTTGGGCCGACCCTGTGGAATGTCCTGTATGATGGAGTCTTGGGGCTCGATACATCCAGTTTTTGTTTAAATGATCAAGATGAAATTCATTTATTCGCCTACGTCGACTATCTCGCAGTCTTAGCGTTTTCTGAAACTGAGGCAGATTTGATTGAAATTGTTAATGAATGCTTAAATAATATCGATACCCGGATGGAAAGACATAGACTGAGCCTAGCGCCCGAAAAAACTGAAGCCGTCTTCTTCTTACATGGACGACGAACTAAAACAAGAATTGAATTCAAATTAAAAAAGACAACAATAGTACCAACTAAAGCATTAAAATACCTCGGAATTTGGATCGAGAGCCAATTTACATTTGGAGCACACGTTCAGAATGTCGTCGAAAAAACAAATAAAGTTTCAAATGCCGTGATGAGGTTGATGCCGAATATTGCCGGGAAATCGCTAAGTAAACGAAAGATCCTATATGGCGTCGTGAAATCTAATGTTGTATGGTTGTCCAGTTTGGTTTAACGTACTGCTAATAACGAAATACAAAACAATGTTGTTATCGGCTCAACGTAGAGTGGCACTGCGTATCGGTCGGTGTTATCGCACCATATCAACTGAGGCAGCTGATGTCATCGCTGGCATTCAGCCTATCAATCTTCAAATCGAATAGAGGAGACAAATTTATGAATCGGATAAAACTGCGGCAAGTACTACCTTAATTAAACATATTATGTTGCTGAAATGGCAGTCAAGGTGGAGGGCGGAGACACTTACTGCAAACTAGACACGATCGCTGATTAGAAATGTTGGTGACTGATACAGCCGGAAACATGGTCCAATAACCTATAATTTATCACAATTTCTGTCTGGTCATGGGTGTTTTGAGACCTACCTTCATAGAATTAGAAAGAAAGATGATGACACTTGTTGGTACTGCGGTGATGGTACGGTCGGCGATCCTAAGCATACGTACTTCGACTGCAATCGGTTCTATGGAACGAGAAGAAGACTATCAACAAAATTTAACGTCAATATAATTAACGAAACAAACATAATCAATCTAATGTTAGTTGACCGAAACAATTGGATAATCATAGAAAGATATATCGATCACGTAATGAATACGAGGCAAGAGGACAAGCGTCGCCTCAATGGAGGCGCATAAAACTACTCAAACTCCTAATCTCACCCATTCAGGGGAGGAAGGGTGATGTAGGGTAAATGGTATTGTAATAGATTGATGGTTTGGTTTATTTGAGATCATGGGAACACCGCTGTCCAATGCAATGTGTTAAATAGCTCCGGGCAGTGATGGTGTCATAGGGTCACTTGCTGGGTTAGCTTCGGCGCCCACTACACTCCAAAAAAAAAGGTCAGGCCAGGTCAGGTCTCCCCACGAGAGTCACCAACTTGTTATGGTGAGGGAGCTCAGTAGTTACGATGATTCCTGAGGCAATGTCGGCGGCGGTCGCTTAGATCACAGGCAGGGTCATCCCAGCCGGACAGGTTCAGGAGGAGTAGTGAAGCTAAGCGTGATTCACAACTCTCCTGGACCCACATCTGTTAGGTGTGGTACGGGTTTGGCGAACCCGGAGATAATCCGAGCTGGGCATGGATGAGCGCTCTCCATGTCCGAATATCGTAAGCCTGACTAGCACTTCAGCAACTCTCACAGGGCGAGGTGAGGGAACGTCGTGTTAGGATCACGAACGGGGGGCTTGCCTTAACCGGCCGGCTCGCGAGGAGACAATTTCTATTAAATAACCTTAACGCTAAGGTCGGTTGATAAGAGTGGTGTCGATGGCGTAGTGGACCTTCGGGTCTCCTAGTTGACACGTTAGGTCAACCCTAAGCGTTGTCCTCCTTATGGGGCACCTGGCGCACCCCATAGTATAAATGCCTTCCTCCAGGTATAGGCCCTCTGCCTGCGGGTGACCTCCTTTGGTCCTAGACTCCTGGAAACTCTATGAATAGACCCAAACTAACAACTAAAGGTTCTGGAACATATAAACATAAGAAGACGACAAACGAAACATTGAAGCTAAGAATCGGTGACGGAAAGGCAACATCGACATCTCTACCAACTACGCAGACAAACGTAAGTGTTGAAGATTTTATCTGGGATGATAAAGAAGGCAGACCAAAAAAAAGGGGTCGAGACTCCAACATTATAGATAGTATGGTGGCAGAAGTCACCAGATCATTATCAAAAAAATTGTGGGACAAAATCGTTGATATCGGAATGGAAGTAGATTCTTTGAAAGCAGCAGTCGCTGAAAATCCGAAAACCTATTGAAAGATCACAGAATTAATCGATAATCTAAGCAGCACTGTCAGCTTGGTTATGACAGACAATATACAAAGATTACTATGTGACATGAATAAAGGGTCGCCGAACGAAAATCCTTCAAAAAGAAAGACGACTACAACAGAAATGGGCGTACAGTCAGAACTAAAAAAGACTCTAGAAGTAGGATGCCAAACTGAGCCCATGAGTATACGCGTCAATTACCAGAGTACGGTCAATAGTAACAAAAAGTTCAGTAAAACAAATCAAAAACATTGATGATCATAAGGAAGTTTAAAAATTTGTCTAGGCCTAAGTCCCTTATATAACAACGTCAATATGATTGTTGGAAACCCCCTCACTACGGCTGATAACTGTGAAATGATCATCGTTGAAGATAAAGACACCGAAATGTCTAAGAGCATTCAGGGTATGTATGCAAATAAATACACTGAGTTGAAAGATATGAATGAGCATATAGAAATCATGGAAATGACGACGAAAATCAAAAGAAATAATGAGGATAAAATTAAAGTACAAAAGATCTTAAAAATTATCACCGACGCACCGACTCAAATTTATGTGAAAGATTAAAAGAGGCCAAGACAATTATAGAAACAAACCAAATAAGCAAGATCACGACGCATAAAATATTAAGCATGTCTGCCGATTGGATGATGAAAGTAATGCAGACTATTTTCGTAGATACAGACATACAATTCAACTTCTATACTCCTAGAAATCCTGTGGTAGGTAGCGTGATGGAAGGCCCAAAAAGGGAATACTATACTGATGCCATTGTGCTGTCCAGTCGAGGCAATAGCTTCAATGACCTGCTAGGTAAGGTTAAGGATACCTTACAGAACGATGAGGACAAAAGAAATAATCAGGAAGATACGCAGCACCAGAGAAGGTCAATTATTGATTATAACCGACAAGGACAGGACATTTACAGATAAAATTAAACAGAAATTAACGCAAAATATAAATAACGTCAAGATAAGACAAACAACTCGAGCAAATGAAAAAACAAGAGCCGTATATGTCAGGGACCTAGATGCAACTACTACTAAGGGAGAGGTGGAAGAACATATTACCAGGGTAATCAGTAACAAGCCGACAACATTCAACCTGGGAATGATCAGACCAAGCCGAAATGACACGTGCACGGTAACGTTTATCACTGACGAAAAAACTGCCAAAGAGTTAGTGAGTATGAAGTTTATCGAAATTGGATTAATTAGAGCAAGTATTGAAGAAAGAATAAATGTTGAACAATGTTATAAATGTCTGAACTATGGACATTTAGCTTACTCTTGTAATTCTGTTGACAGGTCAAAATGCTGCTTCAACTGTGGTGAGGGGCACAAAACCTACGATTGCACCAATGACCTGAAATGTTCGGTTTGGTGATTTATAAATGTGATATTTTCTTTATGGATTTATTTATTTCACTAGATTTCTATTTATACTATATTTATGTATATGTTACAGAGTCCTCTATTTATACTATTTCTATGTGGGTGTTTTTAGAGTTTTATATTTGCAGCATGTTGTCCATAGATTATATATCTATTTATGTTTTCGATCACAATGATAAAAATCTTTCAAATAAACTGCATCGGTGCGTTCGCAAGATATGGACGTTGCTCTCTCTATGAAGGAGGACGTTGACTTTATCGCTATAAGTGAATTTAATAAGAAAGCTGCAAAAAATAAAAGAAATATATATAAGAATAAAAAAGAAACATCAGCTGTAATAAAACTTACATCTAAGTACAAAATATACGCACATGGATGCGGAGAAGGCTTCCAATGGGTTGCTCTAGAAGATTGCTATCTACATAGTATTTACAGAAGCCCAAATTGCAGCTTTGAAGTCTTCAAACGACATATTTTGGATCTGGAAGATGATCTGAAATAAAAGAATAATAATAATGTTATTATTACTGTAGGTTTCAACGCGAAACACACGTCATGGGGCGGTATAGTCATCGATAACAGAGGACAGTATATGTTGGATTTGATCAATTCGGCTGATTTATGCTTATTGAACGATGGTAGGAAACCAATATTAGTTAGACACAATGGTGTCTCATTCGTAGATCTGACCATTGTCTCACCAGAAATAACACATACTGTTAAGGCATGGAATGTATTAGATGATGTGTCCCTTAGTGATCATAGACTTATTTTATTCGAAGTGACAGACAAGAATAGCGATAAACGCAAGAAAGTGATACTCAAGTTGACATGCCCCTCTGTAAACAACTTATAGATATGAACATCTCTTATTACAATGAAAGAATCGATGTAACCAGTATCACAAACATGATGAGATGTGCAATGAAGGATAGTATCCGTATGCGAGCAAATCGACGACTTCAATCGTATTGGTGGAACGATATGATTGAAGAACTGCGAAATACCGTCTTGAAAAGTCGACGAAAGCATCAGAGAGCCGTGAAGAAGCGAGCACAAGACGCCGAGAACTTACACAATGATTATAAGCAATCAAAAAAAGAACCTAATAAATGAGATTGCCAAATCTAAGAAAAGCAAATGGGATGCATTGTGGAATAAATTGAACGATGACATTTTCGGTGACGTCTTTAAAATAATAATAAACGAACTCAGATTACCAAATCCTAGAACCGACCAGACAGCAGGGGAAAGTATGCGTCTTTTTCAAGAACTTTTTATTGAAGGTAAGGGTCCAGAAATTCCACAAAATCAGAAATCCGATAACAGAACTTTTTACCTGTGAGGGGATTCTATGCGCCGCTGCAAAAGTTAAAAACAAAAAGGCCGCTGGTTTGGACAGAATTCCTCCAGAACTTGTAAAGTATTCGATAAAAAGATTTCCAGAATTTCTCTGTGAGCTCTATAATAATCTACTAATGGATGGTAGCTTTCCAATTGAATAGAAGACAGCGAAGTTGGTGCTTATAGAAAAACCAAAGAAGACGTGGGACGAACCTGTAAAGTACCGCCCTATATGCCTGCTAAATGTTTTAGGCAAAGTTTATGAAAATCTATTAAACTTTAGACTAATTGATGAAATTGAGGAGAAAGGTAATTTTTCTGATAATCAATTTGGTTTCAGGCGCGGGAGATCGACAATTAATGCGATAGAACGGGTTCAGGATTCGGTTCAAACTAACGGTAGGTTGAATAGGCCAGGTTTTACGTTAATGAACTTAATTGATGTGAAAAACGCATTTAATATGGCGTCATGAAATTTAATTATACAAAAGCTCCAGGAAAGGGGAGTGTCTACATACCTCTGTGATTTGATAAAAGATTATTTATCGGATAGTTATATACAGTCATCGACAAAAGCCTTAAAATGCCAGTAGGCGGTGAGGTTTCTACAGGGTTCGGTTCTTGTGCCAACCCTGTGGAACATCCTTTATGATGACGTTATGCAACTTGTAACTCCGCAACGAACAAAAATAATATGCTACGCAGATGATCTTGCGCTTGTAGTATCTGCGGAAAATGAACACGACTTAATGGACAAGACGAACGACGTTTTGTCGATTGTAGGATTAGTGAATAACATGTTAGATATAGCCGTGGAGAAGACTGACGCTATCATGTTAAACTACTGCAAAAGGTATAGGGATAAAAGGTTTGCAACAAACAGCTATGAAATCGAACCACCTAGGGAGTTAAAATACTTAGAGGTCATATTAGATAAGCATTTGACGTTTGTCAAACATGATGAATATGTGATTAAGAAGGCGTATAAGGTAATGAATGTATTAACTAGACTTTTACCCAGGATTGGTGGCCCAGAAACCAATAATCGGCGAGTTCTCTGTCCTAGCAGTACATTCAATTCTGCTGAATAAAGCACCCATATGGTATGGAGCTCTTAGAATTCGAAAAAGCGAAAGAAATACTAACGGCAGCGCAAAGAACAATGTTCTTGAGAATTATACAGGGTATAAAGTTATATTAGCGGAGGTTGCGGCGGTAATTGAAGCTACCATACCTATCCATTTCCTGATTTAAGAAAGACGGAGAAATTTTCATTCAACTAATGGTGATTTTGAAGAGGAACGCCTTCGTACCATGTCGATGTGGCAGACTGAGTGGTTTGACTGATACCGATCCTGCACAATGGACTAAACGTCAAATCCAAAATGTCGATACCTGGAAGAATAAAAAACATGTGAGTTTGAATTATTTTGTCACTCAAGCACTTTTAGAACACGGAGCCTTTGCTTCATATCTAAATCGTTTTAATCGCTGGCGGGATGAAAGATGTTTCAATTGCCCGATGATAGATGACGCGGAACGTACAATTTTTGTCTGCAAAAGCTTTGATGATTTTTGGACATCCCTGTATCGCGGTTGGGGGTTTTAACACCTGATAACATAGCTCCTACAATGTTGGAATGTGAGGGCAGTTAGGAGCATAGCCTTTAGCAAATAAATTAAATATTCACATATTCTCACTTTATCTCCGACATTAACCCTTGTTTGTAAATTTACCATTTTAATATGGTTGTGTGAATTGTGTAATATATGTTTGTCATTTGATTTATTAACATCAATGGTTTGTAACCTGTAGTACAGTGTTAAGTTGAATTATATTTTTCAACGACTTGTGGCAACAATTTTAACCATTTATATGAACCTTGATAAGAAAATTCTTTCCACATTATTGGTTTTAAACGTTCGATTAGCTCTTTCTACAATTGATGCTTTTGTATTACTAAATTTTGAATAATGATTAATTCTCAAATTTTTCATTAATTTTGCAAATCTGGAATTATAAGATACTTTTCTCAGATCTGTTTAGAAGATCTTTTGGAATATAAGGTTTGTTAAGTATTTTTTTTATAGCAATAACAATTTCTTTTGCAGACTTGTTTTTTACAGGAGGTGCCCATTGAAATTTATTAAACTTATCAATTACAACCAAATTATATTTGAAATTAGAATTTTGGTTTGAATATCGTAACTTTTCTACCAAATCAGCTTGGTACAAGTCATTTTATCACTTAACAATAACATGACGACTTCTAAAAATTTTTCTTGCCGGTTTGTGAAGTGCATCCACCACAACTCTTTACAAATCAATCATTTTTTATGTGGTATTTTGATAAAATTTCTTAAAACATTAAATTTGGAGCATTGGCAAGTGTTTGAGGGGAAACTGTAAATCTTAATTCATCATTAGCGTTCAATATTTTTTGAAACTAATTTAATATTGGCATAGCTGATTGTCGATTTATATATACTTCAATACCTGGAGTAGAATTAATGTAAGGTACTGTGCCGGATAAAACAGGTACACGATAATGATCAGACTGATTGAACAAAATATGCTGAAAATTTTTCCATTCACGTAATATTAATATATGATTATATCCCAATAAAGAAGAAACTATTTGAATAAATTTCATTTTTGTTATTAAGTTGCTAACTATTTGTTTGACATTATCAAATAATTGTTGAACTCCTGCTTTAGAAACCAAATTTGTAATCGAGTTCTTAAAGATATTTTCAGTCATTCAAAGGTCCGCTAATTATACACCGAATCGTTAATGGTAATAAAATACCATGACGATGTGACACTTGTTGTTAGTTTGTTAAAACATCATAATAATTTATTGGTGAACATGAGGGTTGCTGAATCAGAGGTCTTTTGCTGCCTGACTAACAACAACAGACCCTGTTTTCTGTATAAATACCAAAACATTTTTCAGAAATTTAATTTTATAAACACGTTGATTACGTCAGTTAAGTTTAGTAATCAATCAATAATTGAACGAAAACAACGCGGTTTACTAGATAATACTATTGATATTTTGAAGTGCATATTCCAGGATATATATTTTGTGGACCCGGAGCAGAATTAAATAAAGGATTACAACGTAGAGACAAGGAAAATAATCCATTAGTTGAAGCGTGCAAAGAACGATATAGCGTATATTGATAGATATCGCAATTTAGCTGATAAAATTTAGATAAGCAGAGCAAAAGATTCAAATATGGGATAAAAAATTGCTGCTTTAGGTGTTGAAGGTATAATGAAAACCAAACAAAAATTAGAATTGGGTTTGAAAAAAAAAAGTTTTTCATAAAGCAAGACTTGCAATTGAACAAAATAAATCAAAAGAATATGATTCTGCAACCTATGTTGCGCTAAATGCACTTAAAGGTATTAGACAAAGTAAACCAAAATCAAGAACATTTCCTATTCAAAAATCTGGTAATACCAATATTTGCAGGCTTAAGTGCTTTGCGCGCAATAGCCGGAGAGCATCTTAAATTGCCAGCGCTGTAAATAAAGCAAAAAGTGCACATCAACAGTTAAGAGAAAGCGAAAGACAGAATCGGCCAATGGAAGCAATTGCTATGGGAAAGGGTTGGAACTTGAAAACCATATAAAAAAGGACTTGGTTTGGATTTGCGTCTGTATAAAAAAAACTTGCAATAAAATTACCTCGTCGACCATTAACAAATGTTGATCTTAAAAAAATTGCAAAAAGCTTTAAAAAATTTCGTAGTGTTTTTATGCGGGGCAGTTTACCTAAAAAGCTCAATGTTTTCGATCATGAATATATTATGGAGTTGATAAACTTTGAAACATTCAATGCTATACCAAATGTTGACGAAAAAGTTGTAAATTTTTATAGGCGATTTAAGAATTACAATACCAGTAGGTGCAAATAAAATTGATAATATTGCAGATTTTTTAAAAAATGAAATTGATCGATTGAATAAAAAAATTTCTGGATTCAATTGCACATTAGAATTGTATGCAAATAAAATAACTTTACAATGTCAGTAGTTATATGATGCCGATCCAGGAACACTTTTTGGCGCGAAATTCAAATTTTGTGTGGGGGATATAAAAGTGATGCCGAAGCTTATCCGTTGAGGTGTATGGAGTGGTGGTGATTGAAAAGTGCGGCCGATGTTGGAGCACTTGTTTGAGGGGATAGAGGAAAAGATATAAAAGTGCTGCCGATCCAAAACCGCTTGTAAAGAGGGTAGAAAAGCGATAGCAATCTTGGATTATCAGCGGGGGGGTAGATGGTAGGTGTTGTTAGGAGCTGCAATTATTTCCTGTTGTAGTGAGGTGAGTGGTGTGTAAAATAAATTTTATTCGAGTCTGACTGGAAATAGTGGGGGGAGCAAGACCAAAAAGATTTGTCACTTTATTTTCATGCTTTATATAGCCTTGTTTGCAGGCAGCAACAGTGCCAGTCCCTATAAAATACAAATGCGTTCAGTGCGGTTGTGAGACCGAACTCCCTATTTCAACATATGTGCCGTGTTCATTTACAAATATTTAAAAAAAACATACAAAGCAAAGCATGTTCACAGTGAATACTTCCATGATTAGTTACGAAAATGTTTTCGTTTACAGCTCATGCGTGAAATATTCAAGCTCAACCAAAGTAGCTCACATTGCTTTCTCCAGTTATAAGGTAATTAAGATTCAACTAATAAACTTTCAATAGCTTACAATCATGTCTTCATTTATTGCAGAAATAAATGCTGATCTACATGTTATTACATTTGTAAACGTCAAGAGTCTTGAAGTTGACGCAAAGAACTTGGTGAAATCTTTCCAGCGTACTACAACAAAATACGGTGAGAAAGTGGTTGTAGAGTGTGAAGATTTCAAAACATTGCTGCCACATCGATTTTTTTAAAAGTGTACCGAGGAAAAAATTAATGCATGTAATGAGCAAATTAAGAGTAGCAAACAGATTTTTTTAGTGAGTGAGGGAATTGTGGGTCAAACCAACAATATAAAATTCGTTGAAGGGTGAAGTTACTCCTCATTTATCTCATACGTTATCGAAATGCTGCAGAGAATGATTCGAAAGAGGCACCTTATTTATATGTCAAAATATAATCTGTCTCAAATTTTAGACTGACACGTCATTTTTCTTGACATGAGCTTCTTGAAAATGGAAAATTCATTGATATATTTTTTTGTCCTCACCTTTGGATGTAATCGTCATTCACTTTTAGTGTATTTTTGATACAATAAACAAAAAAAGTATAATTTGACAATGATGTTTTATTTCCCAGTGCTTTATGATTCCCATGATTGATAATTAAAGTTCGTTAATTAATCAATTATCAAGTTGCATCAATTATACATATAACATATAATATCATTTTAAACAAAGAAAACCAGAGTAACGCGCGAAAAATTTTATTTAAAAATTTTTATACAAACTTCATTTTTTATTTAACATTTTTGTTATATTTCCAATTTATTTTTTGTTTTTCTTGTTTTTTCTTAGTTTCTTATAGATTACATCTCGTTTTCTTTCCAATACTTCCTGTTCTTTCTGAATTATTAATCTCTTTTTATTGAAAGCTTCCAATTGACTTGACAATCTTCTTCTTTCTATCTCTTCGCAAATTTGTACGTTTCGAATTTTCCTTTAGAATTTATTAAGCAGGTTGAGAGCATTGTCTTTCTTACTTGCAAATTGTCCACCTCAATCAGATCCATGTAGCTGTCGAAACTGCCAATTGAACTTGCAGCTTGACCTAAATGTTCATCTGCAGTAGTGACAGGGGCGGCAGCAGAAGCAGCAGCAGCATTAGCGCCAGCATCTTTACCAAGGCAACCGACATCACAAAAACTTCGGTGCTACAACCTGGAACGTTGTTTTTGTTGTCACCTTCACCGCAGATTAACTTTAATAATTTGGTCATGTCTTTCCATTTAGGCTGAGTTGGACAACTTTGAATACTTTGCTATTGCTGTTGAACTGTAGAGCCAAAATCGCCCCGAACATCTGTTTGCGTGGGAAGTGCAGCAGGACCATAATTGAAAAGCACATCAAAGTACTTTTCTACGATGACGCCAAATTGATTATTGATATCAACAGTCCCTTGGTTAGCTGTAATTCCTACGTACGTTTGTCGTTGAGGAGGAACTGTAGGAGCGCCGTTAGTGACTATTATCATCTCGTCGTCAAGTTGACAATTGCTGTTGAGAAGTTCTTGATTACCAGAATTTACTTGACGTTCAAAACCAGACGACGAAGACGATGACGTTGATGATGATGAAGATGAGGATGTGGATTAAGAGTTTTTCGGCTGGCTGGCCTATTGACAATCAGAGAGACAAATTGCAGTCGAATTCGAGAAAAGATTAATTGCAATTACCTCTGTATTCCTAGCTTCAGTCTGGACAACATCAGATAGGATTGTAACTGATCGCTTTAATGACATGTTAAGTAATGGAATTAATGACACGAAACACTTAAAAAAGCACGAACACACACTCACACACACACTCACAGACTCTCTTCAGGAGAACAGAAGACAAACTGACTTGTTGGAAGAATAATTCAAATGCTTATTGAGAAAAAAAATGCAATTGTAGCAAATTTCTCAGCACGTGCGCAACAACATTATAAGTCTCTCTGTAGTATTAACAAATTTAATAACTCAAGTCATTTTGCTGACAAAGGAATTTGTAAACTTCCTAAACTGGACTAAACATTTCCTTCGGAGACTCTGAAATTTCAATGTAAAATTAGACAAGATGCAAATATGGACCCACGGAAAGTATATCGATCTATATACAAAATTACAGTACCAGCATCTCTAGGAGCTTATACGGCTTATAAAACAAAAATGTATTTCAATTCTAATCAGAGAGATATTTAAACTTAGTGCAAATGGAGGTCGTAGGATCCCTAAAGGTCAATATTTGTTGTAATAACAACGATTAAAATTTTCAGATTTGAATGTCAGGGACGCCTACGTATATTTTCTTTCGATATTTATCAAACACTTTTTTTAGAAAGGCTATGAAACTACGAAAGCTTTAATCTGGTATACAAAGATTATTTTTATCAAATTTTTGAACGTCGCGACGCCCAGGTCAGCATCAATTAAAAATAATTAAAAACCGGAGAGAAAAAATTTGTTAAACTCATGGTGATCACCAAATAGGCTCAATGAGAACACATAACAAAAACGAAAAAAATTTTTTAAATCGAAGCGGCGACGTTTGCCTAATTCAAAGAGATATCAAAAAATTTTAAAAAGGAAAGATTCTACTCTATGACATAAGAACAAATGTTGAATTAGGAACCGTGAAAAGTGTACCGACGCAGACAATAATTTTTTTCAAAGCAAATGAAAAACTTCAGTTAAGAAAGTTGTTGGTCAAGAGAAGCCCTATCCATTCAAGTGGTAATAAATTTCCCTCTTCTCAATTTTTTTTTATTAGTTCATGCGCCAAATTGTAAACGCCCTAATCTCCCAAGCGGTGACTTTTTAAAAAAAATTTGACCTGTTCTAGATTTACCTTGGCAGCGACAATCGACACTACTATGTCGCTATACCTAAATTCAATTTACAGTAGACGTCGCGACGTTGTCGTCGAATTTTTTTTATGACGTCTCTAACGATAATAGGTTAGCAACATTGAGCGTATAATGTTATGTGCGTCCACAATAAATAAGAAAATTCTATCGTGTCAATTTTGAAATAAACCCAAAAAAGGGTTTTTTTTTAGCGTCTTGGCGGCAACGCCAAGCTTATTTAATATGATGTCTAAAAAATTTTGAATAAAAAATTTTTTGCATTTTAAAAGTACTACTCAACGGCATAAAAACAAGTGTTAATTTAGAAACCGTAAAAAGCGTCGCGACGCGGACGTTAGTTTTTTTCGAAGTAAATGAAAAACTTTAAATAAAAAAGTTATTGGTCAAGAGAAGCCCTATTCATCCGTATAGTAATAATTAATATTCTTACTTTTTTTTTATAAGTCTAGGCGTCAAATTAGCAACGTCCTAATCTTCCAAACGGTGATTTTCTCCTAAATTTTGTGAACTATTCCTGATTTACCTTAGCAGCGAATGTCGACTCTAACCTGTCGTTATGTTAAAAAACAATTTTCTATAGGCGTCGCAACGTCGCCGTCGAATTCTTTTTGAAAACGCCTATAACTATAATAAGTTAGCGATATTAGAAAATTCTATTGTCAATTTTGATAAACAAAATTTGAGATAAACTATTTGAGATAAACAAAAAAGGATTTTCTGTTTTTCTTAATATACGATTTGCTCTGTTCTAAATTAATTGCTGTAATTTCTATGTCGTTAATTATTTCATTTCTCAAATAAATTGCTGATTTAAATACCATTTATGTCAATTCAGCGTTTGTATTCTAACAAGAGGTGGGGATAGCTGCACTAGACATGCTTGGACAGCAAGCGTTAAATCCCCTCCTTCCTCTAATTATAAGACGTATAAAATCTGTGCTATCACATAAGTTTTAAACATTTAAATGCAGCTTCAGTGATAAATAAAAAAAAAAACAAAGTAATAAAAACTGAAAATTGTAGATGCTGATATTCAAGGTTTCAGTGTCCGGAGTTTGTCGTAAAAGAGCTGTCGATAAGAGACAGCAAGTGGTATTTGCATCACCTGTTTAAACCTGATCGACCTAACGGTCTAAATATGGCGCCACAGTATCGTTAGATACTGTTGTGCCATATTTTATACGGCAAATACGGTATCTGGAAAGGTACAATCATAAATTGAATTATGAATATGGGGTCATCGAGCAGGAACGAGTTTAATAATTTCTAAAAAAACACTTGATGGAACAGAAAGTGGATGAAATATACGTCAAGCGAGCAATTAAGAAACAATTTCTCGAAGAAAGATAGGGTAGCAAATGCCCTAAAATCATTGATTTGCACGCCAATGGCAACTGCACGAAACTGCCTCTAGAATTTACACAGTGACTCAACAATTGCGGTCCAATAGCTTGTTACTCTTTGAACCACGTGAAGTTCATTTTTAATTGGGCGCAAGCAGCATTGCCTCAGTGAAGTTTTCATAAACATTTACAGAACTTTTTTAATGGTTTTTAAAATTGAAAATGTAAAAATCTCTTATTTGATAATTATATTAGTATATATTCAAAATAAGTTGTGGTTTCTTCTTTCATATAAGAAAGAAGAGTACCATGACAAATTATACGAGTTCATCGCTGCGATAAAAGTAGAAAAAGCAGGTTGGACGCAATGAAGTGTTCTAGAACATTTGCTGCATTTCTTTTAAATTGTTTATAATATTTGATATTCATATATATATCATTTCAACAATTAATACATATTTAATAAACAATTGATTGAAGTTTATTGGACTCAATTTTGTTACCAATGCATTTCTGAAACCAAAATTTACTTGCACATTATGGAATTAGTCAAGCAATAATAAGCATCTCACATACAAACACATACTCACACACTCACACACACACACACACACACACACACATATGGCTCTATTTGCCATCAGTATTACTAAATTAAGCTCCTAGTGCCCTATAGATATACCAATTCATCAAATTGATACTTTTCAAATAATTCCCGATACGCATTGTTAAGGATACTTGACCCATATGAATAAAAAAGAGCAAATTCCATGTTAAAAAATATATGAATAAAAAGAAATCGAACGCATTATCTAAAATAAACTTTATTCTTAATTAAGTGGAGCTCGTGTTACATCAGGCTAAATTTAAGTGTTTTGAAGCATCATTTCTCTTCTTTAATTATCTTGAAAGTATTTACTCAACAGTTCTTCTGTTGCGACTTGAGAGGAATATTGTGGGGACCGAGATTGAATGTTGTCCAAACTTTTCTGGTGCTGTAGTTGTAGTTGAGTTTGTAAATCTGACTGACGTATACATTGTCCGTTCTTCATAGTTTGCTCCCTTTGTATTTCATATCCATGAATCCTTTGAATGTGTCTATGTAATCGATCATGAAAATGAAAGAATAGACAGCATATTAAAATTTAAGAAATTATACTTAGTACCTTCAGTCATATGATGACGATGGTCATAATAAATAACTGGCTGTTGCAAGGGCACATACCTGTATACACTGCTAGAAATTATAAAATTATACTTCTAAATTTATATTGAATTACAAAGTTTACCTTTACCACTTGAATACATTTACTGTCGATTGCGTCTGACTAACTCATGTCCATAGAAGACTTCCTTTGGCTTTATAATCAACAACCCCCCCTACTCAGAATTGAAAGTTGGCATATGCAAACACATCAACTTTTTACGCCTGACCTGCATATATGTCTCACGTATCAATTGAAGCTGTCATTTAACGTGAAAGCTTTTGTTAGTTGAGATTCGGTATCATGGAGACTGTTACATCTTTGTGCAAATATGCACTTAAATTATTACGAAAATATATGCTGAAAGTTAGAACATGTGAGGACATAAGCGCACTTTTACTCCATATAAACAATACAATCCGTATCATACGTCAAGCCATTATCATCAGAGTTCATGAAGATAGCCTCTCAGAAAATCAGCTTTCATTTGAATTTAACTTATCGTACTTAAAGTGTTACCGCTTGAAATTGAAAAACGTGAAAAAGCAGATGGCAATCAAGTCAGGTCAAGGTGTGTCATATGAAATAGTGAGCTACCGACAATCTTATTTTCAATGGGAGGATGCTTCATTATGTTTCAATGGAAGAATTCGTTCGGGATTCATTAGGAACGTGAGCTTTAAGTACCCCAGCTGTTCTTGAAAAGGCCTATAAATTGTTCACTTGTAAAATCAAAGCGGAACCACAAAAGCCTCTTCTTAAAGTTAATGTGAGCCTGTCAGCTAATTTCATCAAAATTCAAAATGATGAATTTGACCTGAAAACCTTTGCAACCCAAAATGTAACAATTGACCAAGCAACGAACCTTAAACTTTGGAATAATGAAGTATTGTCAGTAAACTGATGAATATGTAAGAGTTTGCCAAAAAAGACTCCGGATGGCCGTTAAATGAAATACTGAGCATTAAAGTAAACATAAACACGTACGATCCTCTAAAATTAGGAGCTTCAACAATTAGAAGCATTCCCAAATTTATACGGAACAAGCATGCTTTTGTGAATCCAAAAAATGACGATGAGTACTGTTTTCTCAGGGCAGTAATTTAGCCCTCTATCTTGCTGCAAAACACACCGATAGAAAGTTGTGTTACCCACATTTTAAAGATGTTCTAAAATTTTGAGAGTATTACATTTCCCATTACATTAAAGAAACAAGCGAAATAAATTTATTGATTAATTAAATAATTGCTTGTTACATTAAACATACATCTAAATATTGCAAAAAAATTTATTTTTTAAGACAAAAGAATTGTACAAATTTATACAGTTATTGAAAACATTATTTCTGTTCAATATACCAATTTCTTAAACTTAAAACTTAAGAATATATTATTTAAGATAAAATGACTTCAAAACAATAACAGTTGAAAATTTAAAAGTTATCCAATCTATTGAAAACATTAGCGTTAAAAATTAAGATTTTAAAATTTGAACAAGCAATGTAAAATATATATTAGTGAAACGGTTGGAAATTATTGTTAAAAAATCAACCGCAGCAATATTTAAAAATAATTGTAAAAGTTGTGAAGTTATTATTGTAACTGTAAAGACAAACAATTGCATAAAATTGTACAATTAAAATATTTATTTACATAAAATGTAATTTCTAAAACTGAACATTTACAAAATTACTTAAAATATTAACAATTATCAAAAACATTAATGTTAAACATTTAACATAATTGACACAATAAGTAAAGAAATTAAAAACATTTATAGTTTCAAGTTATAATAATAATAATAATAACGATGATAATATGAAAAACATTACTTTTCACTCCGATAAATATTATTAGGACAAATTAAGTTTGTAAAGCCTGTTTTTACTAAAACTTGTAATAATTTAAATAATTTCACTCACATGAATTTCTGTTTTTATTTGTTGACGGCAAGAACTTTCGTTGTAATATGGTTTTGCTAATATCAATTAATTGGTTCCAAGCTTCATAAAAAAATTATCTTATAACCATCTGGTTAATTATATTTATATTTACCTAATACACGTGCAGCTTAACCAGTTCTATCATCTATATCGTCCTCATCATCGTCGTCATCATCATCATCATCATCAACGTCTTCTTCATCATCTTCAAATTTTCCATTATAAACGTTTTGTAAGCTACTAAAATATATTACAACGATAGAGATTTTCGTTGACGGTTAATCACCTTGAACCTTTATAGACACATTCATTAATTATTCAATAATAAACAATCTCTAAATAAAATTAAACCTTTATGATTTGTGTCATTATTATTTATATCAACTTTATAAGGCTTAATAAAATCAAATTTTGTATGTACGTTTTGACAAATATACCCACGCTTCAGTATTTTTATTAAAATTAATCCATGGGTATTCGTACAATTTCCAAACAGGTCGTAGATCATCTATTGTTGTACAATGATATTGATCATCATAAAAAAGTATTAAATATCTATGTGGGAGAATAATTAAAATTAGAAAATGAAATCGAATATAGAGAAACCCAGCTATCCTATAAGAAAAAATATTAATTGTACCATTGTAATTTAGCTCACAGTAGACTAGGCTTTTAGTTCGAGTGTCCTAGCTTTGTTCATACAGCACCAGACTTGGCAATACTTAATTTTCAAATAGTCGAAATGACAATAGGTTTCTTAATTGGCCATGTATGTAGTACTAGTGTCTTAGTTTGGATTTGATATTTTTTAATTTCATCAAATGACCGAACAAAGCTACGACACTACGTTTGTGATATAACAGTAGATTTGATTTTACTTTTACTCGATTTTCAAGTAGTCGGACAAAGCTACGATTCTATTAAGTAAGTGCTTCTTAATCGGCCATGTATACGACAATAATGTAGTAGTTTAGTTTATATTACATCAGGTTTGATATTTGTTAACTTTATCAAAGGATCGAATAAAACGACGACACTACGTTTGTGATGTTACACCAGATTTTATATTAATTGATTTCTAAGTAATCGAACAAAGCTACAGTACTGCATGAACGGCTCTAAATTGGCCATGGATTTGTGTAGTTAGTGTCGTAGCTCAGATTGTAATGCACTAGATGTGATATTTGTTGATTTTATTAACAAATCGAATAAAGCTACCACATTACATTTGTGCTGTTGCGACATATTTAACCTAATTTCTAAGTAGCCGAACAAAGCTGCAACACTGCAAAGGTTCCTATCAGTAGGTCGTGTATTTGGTATAAGTACTGCATCAAACTAGATAATATGTTAGTTTAAATTATCAAATGATTGAAGAAAGTTATGATACTGCGTAAGTGTCTCATAGACTATGGATTTGGTAATAGTGTCGTAACTTAGTTTATATTACACCAGACTTAGGTTTTTTGATTTTATCAAATGATCCAACAAAGCTTCTACACTACATAAGTCAATATTTGTTTCCGTATTTTTCAAATGTAGGAAGCGATCTATGACTATGTAGAATAACATGGTCCACTAAATTATAGTAGTATAGTAGTATAGTACTATAGTAAATTATAGTGGTATTGCCCGTTTTTCTCCGATTATTTGTCAAACATTTCTTGTTAATTGATTGTCTTTATTTGGAGTCTCAGCAAATTTTCTTGGTAAATATCGTACATTCAATTTTAATTTCTTGTTAATTTCTAAGATAACCGACATACCATGTGTTGGATAAACACTAGGTTTTAATTAAGCCAACTAATTTAGCCCTTAGGTTCTGATTACCATGAAATTTACATTTTTTTCTTAGGAGTAACATTTCATATCTTATATGGCTATAAGTCATATCATTATCATCATAATTATCATCATTATCATTTTATACCATTTCTATACGAAGAAGTTGTCCTTTAACCCAATTTTTCTGAATGTTGGGCAATAATAAATCTCACCAATATCCACATTTGCCAATTGTTGACACATATCAGCATCGTAGATGATTCTCGTATTATTATCATGACGATCATCATTAACATTGTCAATAATAGGCGGATTATTAGAATTTGTTAAATGGATGTTTACAGGATCATCTTTTTGTTTTTCTTTTCTTCAACACTACATTAATCTGTCTTTGTTGATTATTACTATCTGTAAAATTTCAAAGATTCATTAATTAATTACTTTGATGGAGAAACATATTAAGTTCATTCCTAGGTATAGTTTTAAAATATTTAAAGTCCAAATTTGAATTATTTTCAGTAATTCTTAATTCTTACATATTGTTTTTATTAACAAACGTAAAACCTAATTTTTTTGATATATTTGCCACTTATTTCTGATCTATATATTGTACACGGACCAAATTGAATCTTGACACTAATCTAATAAAACAAAACCCCCTAATAATTCATGTCAAATATCAGGGAATTATAAGAACGCCATATTTGGATGCTATATTTTTGTGACGTATGTGGAGGTCACGTAATGTAAACAACAGAAAAATTTTAAACTGTAACTTCAATTCTTATTTGTAATCGATAAGTTTAAAATCGATTATTTTGATCGTTAATCAATTATTTCGTATTTAGATTGTTCATTTTTGATTGATTATCTTGGATTTTTATATTAATATAAGTACGTATAGTACCACCATAGGTGAGTAACTTTTTTCTCAAATAAATAACCAAAGAGAATAAAACGATAGAGGTTTTGATTGGATAGGGCAAACAGAAAACAAATGACTTGTGGCGCCACAAAATGGGTTCGGACTTCTATTGTGCAGACTATTTTCAAAGTAAAATTTCAACGTGCTAATGCGCTTGCGTTCGTGACAATAGGGTTGACAAATTCAAGAAGTGTCAAAACAAATGTTGAATTTTTAAGTGCATTTAGTGAATGTGTGTAATAGTTAATTTTTTTTTAATTATTAAGAAGTTGTTTACATCCAGTTTTGTTGTCAATAATTAATGTAAATCGGCATATTTTATAAGTACATCATTCTATTCTCATATATTGGAGTTGTCTAGACTAAATATTACGTTTTTAACTTCCCCTTCCATAGGGTAGGGAAGTTATTAGTTTCGGACCAAAATTTCGAATTCGATATTTTAACAGATCTTTACGTTTTGAGGTCCCCTGAACACGTTTTTGAAGTTTTTAACATGATGTCCGTGTGTGCGTGTGTTATCGCGCGCGCGTGTGTGTGCGTCTGTCGGTTCTCCAACGATTACTCAAAAACGGTTCAACCGATTGAATTCCAATTAGGTCAGCACAAACTACTTGGTGGCCGTTCGAGTTGATTAGTTTTTGGTGCCAATCGGACCACGGGGGTGGAAGGGGGAGATGGTTGATTTAAGAAAATTTGAAATAACATATTATCTTGATATCACCAGTAGAAAGGGCATGTGCTTTTATGTCCGAAACGATACCCATCATGTGCGATGTTGTTTCTTTTTTTGAATAAGGCCACAAAACATGTAAAATAGTGCAGTCAACCAATTCAAATTTGCCACCCTCTATAAGGGATCGGTTGCCATAGAAGAGAGCTGTTGTTATATATTCTCGGTAGAGAGCATTACAGTTGGTTGGATAGGATCTTTTGGACCATGCTCCATCAACAATAATCGCGATTGCTGGTTTTTCCATCAACAATATGTCCAGATTCAGCAGCTAATCTGTATTCTCATTTTCCTGATTCCAACATAGATTTCCAGGCCAACTCTTCTGCACCCTCTAGAATGCTTTTTTTCGCAATTGGTGTATCGTGTTTCGGAAATAACCGGCACGTTTGAAGACACACTTGGGACAGTTGTTGATAATGAACTCCTGCAGCAACAGTGCCCATGATCACACTTTTATTGACATCCATGGTACTTTCATCTTTAGTAGAAAATTCACCAGTATATACACACATATCACACTTATATGAGATAATTCTTTTAAATCCATATCTTTATTCTCCAGTTACTCTGACATTTATTAGGGAACTATTATAATTCAAACGGTTATCCATCATTGGTATAATACAATTCAAAGAATTAAGATCAGTTCAAACCAAAGTATTTATTTGAAAATTCTTATATAGCGTAGGACTAGTTTCGGCAACTTGCCTTTATCAGCCACTCAGCTACAAAAAACTAACAATATAACTACTATACAATTATGATATGATGAGTTGAAGATTACAGATATTTCAACCAAACAGCTCTTATTGTCACAATTGTGTTATCGAACAGAAACATAGATTCGCTTAAGCAACTATGTCACAATCGGTTTTTATCAAATTATCAAAATTAATCAAAAATTTACAACTTATACTAATTTACGTCGTAATTATGATTTAATCAATTTATAAAAAGTTAAACTCATGTATAGTCACACCATCGGGACCCCTATGTATTCCGGTGATGTGACTACACTAAGGGCGTTGGTTAAATTTAAAATTCTTTAAAATATGTTGTTAAATGAATGAAAGTTAAAATTGAAATGATCTGAAAAATTTTCCTGCAATGGCGTACATCGATGTGTTTTAAAAATTTTAAACCGTGATACGCACACCCGGCAAGATTTTTGAAAAAAATTTTAAAAGTTATAAAGGCATTTGATCAGTGGTTCCAAGTTGATTTCAATTTGGTCGTTCAAAATATTGTAATTACGATGTTTATAAATTTTGAATGCCTCTAATAGTTTCATTTTGCAACCTTTTGCACATTTATGTAACAATTTGATATTATTTAGATTGATTTCGTGGTTTTCTTCAGTTATATGTTGATACATTGATGAATTATTATTTTTTTGATGTTCTTTGATTTGAATTGATATATTCCGACCAGTCTCGCCAATGTATATCATATCACAGTTGTTACAATTGATTTTGTATACACCACTTTCATTAAATATATTGATGTTATTATTATTTAGTATCGAATACAAATCATAACTTGTTTTGAAAGCGGGCTCGATGTGATATTTGTTAAGGATTCTTTTTAAGTCATTTGCATCACAGTTATATGTGAATTTTCGATACATAAGATTTGGATTGTAATTATCATTATGGTACAATGCATCTCGTTTTATAATGTTATTGTTAATAAGTTTATCGATTGTTTTTACACTGTAACACTTGTGTGTTGCTAACGGTTTTTATGATAATAATTTCTTTCCCAAGACTTTTTGGTTCTAATTCGATTCTGAACGCTCTATCAATTAGACATTTAAATGCGGCCATTTTATGTTGAAAAGGATGGTAAGAATTAAATGGTATGAGGGCACAAAATTTAGTTTGTTTCCTGTAGATATCAAATAGGAATTTGTTATCAGTTTTTATAATCTTTAAATCTAAGAAATTCAATGTATTATTATTTTCTAATTCAATGGTGAATTTCATATTTTTATTCAAATTGTTCAGAAAATTATGAAAATATAACAATGTTTTGATGTTACCTTACCAAATGATTATGGCATCATCAACATATCGTTTATATAAGACTATGTGTTTATTGAAAGGAATTTTTTGATTTAGAATAAAACAATTTTCAAGGTGGTCAAGAAACATGTCAGCAAGCATACCCGATACTGGATTACCCATGGATAGTCCTTCATTGATTTTATAAAAGTTATCATTAAATTCACAATAATTAGTGGTTACAACGAATTTTAACACTTCGAATAAATTTCTTTGATCAATGTCATAATCGAATTTGTTTTTTATATATCTATTAGCAATATCGTGAGTTGCATAGATAGGAACATTACTATTTTGGTTTGTTATGTCAAACTATACCATCAATAGATTATTATTATACTTTATGTATAAGCTTCGACTGAATTTTTAACTGTATGTTTTGGTTTGAAGCTTAGGATATTCAATAAGTGTTTTGATAGGTTGTTTGTGGGGGCGTTGTAAAAGATGGTTATGGGTCTGATGTTTGTGTATTTTTATTAAGCTGTATAATTTTGATAGTCTGGGATTCAAGGGCATTAGGTTCTTAATTGGGTGTTTTTTTAATGATGCAAGCAGTCTTTTTTATTAAATTTTCTGTACTGAATATGATATCGTTTAACGGTGATTTTCGAATTAGTTGGTAATTAATTCTATTAAGATATTCAATCGTTTTATTGATATAAATTTGTTTATACATTACGGTTTTTTTTGGCTCCTTTATCGACTTTAACGAAAATGGCATTTCAAGTCTCGATTTTGTTTTTAATGTTTTTTATGTTTTTAATTATTTTTGATGTGTTATATTGTGTTTCCTGGTTAGCGTGATTAAGCAATTTTTCTTGTTTTTTAATATAATATTTACAATCATTTCTGATTTTATCCTCACTTGGATGTCCTTTAATTGCCGTATCAATTTCGATTGTCATGATTGGAATTGAGTTATTTTTCGGGGATATGAAGAATTTATGATATTTATGAAGTATGTGTAACTCGTCAGTTGTAAACTGAATGTTGGTGAGATTAGTAAAATTATTATGAAACTCGTTATTACCATTATTTGAGCTCGATGTGGTGTTTCTGTTTTGATTCTTCTTTTTCTGCGTATGATAGAGTTGTTCAATCTTCCTCTTGTGTCGTTGGCTAATGATAAAGTTTTCATAAGCTACGAGCTCCACGATGTTGTAATAAATTACCTCCAATTCGATGTTATGAAGTATATTCGCTAGATTTTTAAAGGTGTATTGTAGTTCTGTATTCAACCAATTCATTTTTGAGTAATGTTTTCTACGTTCACATCTTATCATTTTAATTTCGAAATGTTGCATTTGTTGGATATTGATGTTCTTGTTGTTAATTTTTAGCAAAATTTGGAGTGATGTTCTTAATTATACATGTATCGATAAAGTTGATGTGTGGCAATTAAAGGACATCCAAATGAAGATAACATCAGAAATGATTGTAAATACTATATTAAAAAACAAGAAAAATTGCCTAATCACGCTAACCAGAAAACACAATATAACACATCAAAAATAATTAGAAACATGAAAAACATTAAAATCAAAATTGAGACTTGCAATGCCATTTTCGTTAAAGCCGATAAAGGATCCGGAAATATTGTAATGTATAAACAACTTTATATCGATAAAACAAATGAAAATATTAATGATAATAATTACCAATTAATCGGAAAATCACCGTTAAACGATATCATATTCAGTACAAAGAATTTAACAAAAAAGACTGCTTGCATCATTAAAAAATTTAGCCCAATTAGCAACCTAATCCTCATGGATCTCAGACTACCAAAATTATACAGCCTAATAACAATACACAAACACAACCTCCCCATCAGACCCATAACCACCTTTTACAAAATCCTCACAAACAACCTCTCAAAACACTTATTGAATATCCTAAACTTCAAACCAAAACAGCTAAAAATTCAGTTGAAGCTTATAACATAATTAAATCTATAAACTATAATAATAATCTATTGATTGTAACGTTTGACATAACAAACCCGTATAGTAAGGTTCCTATCGATGCAACTCTCGATATTGCTAATAGATATATAAAAAACAAATTCGATAATGACTTTGATCAAAGAAATTTATTCGAAATGTTAAAATTCGTTGTAAATACTAATTATTGTGAATTTAATGATAACTTTTATGGGTATTCCAATATCAAGAATGCTTGCTGTCATGTTTCTTCACCACCTGGAAAATCGTTTCATTCAGAAACAAAAAAGCCCTTTCAATAAACACATTGTCTTATATAAACGATATGTTGATGATACCATAATCATTTGGAAAGGTAACATCAAAACATTGTAATATTTTCATAATTTTCTGAACAATTTGAATAAAAATATGAAATTCACCATTGAATTAGAAAATAATAATACATTGAATTTCTTAGATTTAAAGATTATAAAAACTGATAACAAATTCCTATTTGATATATACAGGAAACCAACTAAATTTTGTGCCCTCATACCATTTAATTCTTACCATCCTTTTCAACATAAAATGGCAGCATTTAAATGTTTAATTGATAGAGCGTTCAGAATCGAACTAGAACCAAAAATTTTGATAAAGAAATTAATATCATAAAACAGTTAGCAACACACAAGTGTCACAGTGTAAAAACCATCGATAAACTTATTAATAATAACATTATTAAACGAGATCCATTGTACCATAATGATAATTACAATCCAAATCTTATGTATCGAAAATTCACATATAACTATGATGCAAATGACTTAAAAAGAATCCTTAACAAATATAACATCGAACCTGCTTTCAAAACAAATTATAATTTGGATTCGATACTAAATAATAATAACATCAATATATTTAATGAAAGTGGTGTATACAAAATCAATTGTAAGAACTGTGATATGAAATACATTGACGAGACTGGTCGGAAATTATCAATTCGAATTAAAAAGCATCAAAAAATATATTAATTCATAAATGTACCAACATATAACTGAAGAAAACCACGCAATCGATCTAAATAATGTCCAATTGTTACATAAATGTGCAAAAGGTTTCAAAATGAAACGATTAGAAGCATTCGAAGTTTATAAACATCGTAATTACTAGTAGTATAATTTTGCCGGTTGTAGATCGAATGCGACTTCGCTTTTTCTGCGTATTTGGTTGCCCACTTCGCGGCGCGTAAATTCGCGGTGTTTTACGCTGCAATTAGCGGTGTAAGTGATGTTGTCTACCCCGTGCCGGATAGATGTCGGGCTGGTCGAGCCGAGCCGACCCGAATTGTCCCGATGAAAAATCTGGCGGGAAATTTGAAATTGGCGGGAACAGCCGAACTAGGTTAGTTGTCGGCCAAACTGAACTAAGCCGATGGAAAGAAAATGGAGACGGCAAATTTGAAAATCTAAGACTAGATTAGCCTTGCCTAGACTAGCTTTGTTTAACTTCAACTTGTTAACAACAACTTGTTTACATAAATTTGTGTTAACAAGTAAACGCCCCCGTAAACAGATCAAACAGGAAAAATAAAAATTTATTAAATTATGAATTTTATGTTTTTTATTGAATTGGATATCAAATTTTGGTAAATATAAAAAAATCATAAGATAGGTTTTAGAATACATTTTATTATTTTACATTGTTTCTTCACCTGATACAAAAGTCACACCAAAAACGTTTCTGGTTTGTAAGTTGAGTTACGTGACAGATGCGTATACGCTCAGGCCAATTCTTAATAGCTTGAAATTTAAGCAAGCGTTCACATCGACAATAGACATTATATTCGTATTGACATAATTCACAAATGTAAAATGTTCCATACCAATAATATGAAACTTCGACACAAAGATTATTAGTAGAATATTTTTTCTTATAATTTGATAACCGTACAAAGTATTTGAATAAAACTTCATTAATAAGTTCAGCACCAAATTCTAAATTTTCAATACATAATAAATTAAAATTTGGAGGTTTTCTTAGAATTTCATTTCCATTTTTAACTCGCTTAATATTTTCTTCAATTTGTGGCCATTTATAGAATTTATACCAATCTAGAAGTTCATAGGCAATTTTATTTGGAAATTTTTGAAATATATATTTTAGTGAAATTTTATCGATTTTAAAACTTTTGATTTTTACTTTTAAACTAAAATGAAACAATGTATCAGGTTCAATTATCTTATTTTTGATTTTTTTATATTCACAAATATTTGATAGAGTTCTGTCAACAGGAGAACTTGTTTATATAGGATATTTTACGGACGTTTATTATGGTTTTTATTTGTGGTTATTTAATAATTAGTTAATTAGATATTTTTTCTAAAACAACTCAATTGAATCAATATGTTTTTTATTTTACAAAAACAAAAATTACAGAATGTCTTGTGTTAATGTCTCATTGATTTTTCTTTTATTTGTTATTGATGATGATGATGATGATAATGATGATGATGGTGGTGGTGGTGGTGGTGCTGGTGGTGGTGGTTGTGTCAATGATAATGATGATGATGATGATAATGGTGATGACGTTGATGTTAATGAAGATTCTGAAGGAGCTGTCTCAATTCTTTTCATTTCGTCTTCTTCTTCTAAATTGAATTTAAACTTTTCAACCACCTTCTCCAATATTTCAAATTGAGTCTTCCGAGTCTAATTTTATTTTCATGTATCTAACTGGTAGGTTACCAAATTTCCTTTGTAAAGATATCAATTTTGGTGTATAATTCAATGATAAAAATATTTTATTATGTTTAACGACAATTTCTTTTACACCAAATCTACAAGTATATTATTAACAGTTTTAAATAGTAAAGTAATATTTTGATAATATTATACTTACTGAAATATTTGTTTCAATATTACGTATAAAGCAATAATTGGTAAATTTACCGCATCTTCAGTGTAAACTACAATAGTACTTGGAATTGTTGCCATTTTTACTGGTACAAACACTTATTTATTCACTTGAACTATATTGAATGAAAACTATAACATTTTGATGTCTTTTATATGTAATAAGAGTCCTTCAAGAACCCTTCCTAGTTTTTGTCTCTGAAAAACAATTCTGTTTTTCCTGTTTCTTTGTTTTTAATTTTTAGGTCCTGAAAACAAATTTGTTTTTTCCTGTTTTTTGTTATTAAAAAAATAGTTGCGAGTAATTCACCTACAAATTTATTAACCGTAATCATAATTAGCCGCCCAATATATTATTAAAAATATATTTATTGCGGTTTATTATGACTTTATCAATTTTGGTTTAAGATTAATATTTGTTGATGTTACAAAAAAGACAAACAATTCTTGTGGTTTACAGTTTTTAGAATAATAATTAATAATCAAATTTTTGATTTTGGACGGAGATTCTTACTATAAATCAAATTTGATGACCTCAGCATTAAAGCCATTGTTTACTTAATAATTGTTCTACGTAAGTTTTTTATCATAATTGTAAAAATGCCAAAGCAGTTCACGTGTTGTTTCTGTAGAAGTTCATTTTTGAAAAATTATTTATTAAAACGACATATAAAGCGTGTACATTCAACAGGTAAGATTTTCTTTAATATAAAAATATTTTTTCCTCCATCTGTCTGAATGATGTATTTATTGTTTTTAGTTTCGAATGAAACAACATCAACTTCAACTATAAGATGTGACTTATGTTCGATTGAAGTACAATTTCAGAGTTGGTTAAACAATATACGAACATTAAGACATCGATTGAAAACTGCAGAAACATATACACCGAAATTGAAAGTAGTTAAAAGTGCATTTCTAGGAAGACTTAAAACGTTAATTTTTGAAAATGACGATTTGACAAATTTGGATGTTGAGAAATTTTTTAAATCATCTAAAGAAGTTGTTGTACCTGAATTATTACAACAACATTTTTATTATAATTCATTTAAATTCAATTTAGAATTGTTTGCAAATTATTGTAAAGTAGTTGAAAAAGAGAAAGAGAGTTTAATTAAAAATTTTATTACAAAGATGGTATTGGAACAGAATGAGAATGAAGTACGTGTAAATTATAAGTTAATGTTAGAAAAAGTGCAAACGAATATGGATCAGTTTCAAGAAAGGGATAGTGGATGGTCCCTAATTGGAATAAGTCACTTGGAAATTAACATAAATCAGTATAAACCACTAAGAGGAGGAAGTTTGTTTATACGATTACCAGAGAAAATCAAAAATAGAAAAGTTTGTATTAATGTTGAAAACAATGATGACTTTTGTTTTCAATGCTCCATCATTTCTGCTTTATATCTTGTTAACGTTAATTCAGGAAGACCAAAGTCGTATCGTATTGAAAATATAAAATCAAATACTATTATGTTGAAAAATGGTATAAAGTTCGAATTTGGCGACTTGCAATTTCCGTTACAATTAGAAGATGTAGATGAATTTGAAAAACTTAATAGAGAAATCAGAGTGAATATCTTTGGATTAGAAGATAATCAAATTATTGGACACTTATATGGTACAAAATTAGAAAAGAAAGTACATATTAACTTGTTATTGTTAGAAGGAGAAGAGAAAAAGCATTATGTTTAGATTAAGAGTATGTCAAGATTATTAGAAAGTCAAATTACAAATAATTGCCATCAAATTTTTATTTGTAACTTTTGTCTTATACATTTTTATTCAGAATATCAATTGTCTATACATAAAGAAGAATGTAATAGAATTGAAACACGTATGCCGACAGTTGAAAATTGTATAATAGAATTCAAAAATTTGGAAAGTCAGATGGAAATACCCTTCGTAGTTTATGCAGATTTTGAATGTTTATTGTTTGACATTGAAACGTGTTCACCAAATCCAAGTTGTTTTTTAACAACCAATGTACAAGAACCTATTCCATGTGCTTTCGCCTACTACATTAAATGTTCGTTTAATGAAAATTTGAATAAGTTGCAAATATATAAGGGTGAAGATTATACAAATCAATTTGTAAAATTGTTAGTAGAAGATGTTCGATATATTTATAATGACATTATAATGAAACCTAAATCAATAAAAATTTTGAATATTGATCAGAGAAAATTACATATGGAAACAGATATTTGTCATATTTGTGGCAAAAATATAGTGGATAATAAAGTGGCGGATCATTGTCGCTTTACTTGTAAATATAGAGGTCCAGCACATCAAAATTGCAACCTCCGTTATCGCATTCCAAAGTTTATTCCTATATTTTTCAATAATTTTTCAGGTTATGATTGTCATTTGTTCGTAAAGTCGTTAGAAAAAGTTGATAATTGTATTAACTTGATACCTCAAAATAAAGAACTGTATGTGTCCTTATCAAAAAGAATTTCAGTAAGTGAAACAGAAACAGAAACAGTTGAACTAAGATTTCTAGACTCGTTCAGATTCAAGGCATCTAGTTTAGATAGTTTAACGCAAAATCTAATACCTGATGATTTTCATACAGTAAAAAGCGTTTTTAATAATAATGAAGAGTTTAAATTAATGATAAGGAAAGGTGTTTTACCATTTGAATATTTGAATAGTTGGGAACGTTTTAAAAGAAACTGCGTTACCAATAAAAAAAAATTTACAGTAGATTTTTTAATGAAAAATTGTTCTAATGAGAATTATCAACATGCTCAAAAAATATGGGAAAAATTCAACTGTGAAAACTTATGGGAATATTTAAAATTATATTTAATTACCGATGTTCTATTATTAACGGATATTTTTCAAAATTTTAGAAAAGCATGTCAAAAAATTTATAATTTAGATCCCTGTCATTATCATACAGCCCCTGGATTATCTTGGGATGCAATGCTAAAGTACACTGAAATTAAAATAGAGCTTTTAACTGACATGAATATGCATACGTTTATACGTCGAGGTGTTAGAGGTGGTATAGTACAGTGTTCACATAGACATACAATTGCAAATAACAAGTATATAAAGGGTTATGATCCCCTAAAACCTAGTACATTTTTAACAACTCAATCACAACCCTACGGTGGATTTCAGTGGATTGAAGATGTTAAAACAATTAATATAATGAGTATCCCAGAAGAATCTGACATCGGTTGTATTTTTGAGGTTGACTTGAAATATCCTGAACATTTACATGATGAACATAATGATTTGCCAATTTGTGCAGAAAATAAAATTACTAAACATTCAAAATTTTCAAAATTGATTACCGATTTAACAGATAAAAGAAAATACATCATTCATTATAAGAATTTACAACAATGTTTGAAACATGGTTTAAAAATCAAAAAGATTCATCGTTGTTTACGATTTAAACAATTCCGTTGGTTGAAGAAATACATCGATCTCAACACACATCACCGAATATTAGCCAAAAATTCGTTTGAAAAAAAATTTCTTTAAATTACTCAATAATGCTGTATATGGTAAAACCATGGAAAATGTTGATAAAAGAGAAAATGTACAAATAGTGACGGAATGGGAAAATCGTGGAAAACGACTAGGTGCTCGTGCACTAATTGCTAGACCGAATTTTCATAATGCAGCTCACTTCACACCAAATATGGTAGCAATCGAATTAAATCGAGTTAAAACTTGCTATAATAAACCAATTTATATTGGATTTACTGTACTAGAATTATCAAAATCGTTGATGTATAATTTTCATTATGATTATATGAAACAAAAATATGGTAATGAATTACTCTTAAACTATATGGATATTGATTCATTAATTTATACTATAAACACTGATGATTTTTATAACGATATAAAAAATGATACTGATAATTATTTTGATACATCAGAATACGCAAAAGAGAATCCTGATAATTTACCATTAAAAAACAAAAAAATTGTAGGATTAATGAAGGATGAAAATAACGGTAAAATTATGAAAGAATTTATAGGGTTACGATCGAAAATGTATTCAATTGATGTGATCTATGGACAATTAATCAAGAAAGCTAAAGGGGTGAAAAAAACTGTTGTTAACAATTTAAATATTGACGATTATAGAGATTGTCTTTATAAAAAGAAAATATTTTATGGTATTATGTCCATTTTTAAATCCAACTTACACGAAATATACACCCAAAATTCAAATAAAGTTTTTCTTAATTATTTTGATTATAAGAGACTGATAAAAAACAATAAAATCGCAACGTTAGCATGGAGACAATGGAGAATTGAAAATGTTAAATAAAATAATTAGATTTTTTTAGTTTTTGTTTATTAAGAAGAAAAAAAAACATTGTTAAGAACATTAATAAAATTTACAACAATTTGTGTTTTTTTTATTTTACCTTATAACAAAAAGATTTAAGATTTAAAATTAGATTAGCAACGTGTTGTTGTTGGCCAACAAATTGAAAATTTGATTAAAAATTTTTTCTATTAACTTTTAATAGATATATTGAACAAATTTTCGTAGTCTTACCAAAAATGTTTAACTTGTTAAATATTTTTGAAATGATTATAACGCAAGTTTGTTCATTATATCTATTAAAAGTTAATAGAAAAAACAAAAGATAATAAAATAATGAAAATTAAAGAAAATATATTAAAAATTATATTATTATTGAACTTAAAATTATAATAAATAAATTAAAAAATTTAATTGAGAAATTAAATTGAAAAAATTGAAAAAATAATAAAAATTTTTTGAAAAAGTTTTACTCATCTGGCAAATGCCTTGAAACATAATTTTCTAAATCGGTTATTCGAATTTGCAAAACATCAATTTGGCGTTGAAGACTCAAAATATGGTTTTGTACCAAAACATATAAACACATTACGTTTTCTCCTTGACTTTCCTGTTTTGTTAGCTGCTAGTAAACGGGCGTTTATTTGCTTTTGCAAATAAGAAAATTGGGACTGCTAAAAAAAGAAAAAATAAATTTAGAAATATTAATTGAAAATTAGAAATTTTTCAAACTTTTTGGCCTTGTTGTTGTTGTTGTTGGTGGTGGTGGTGGTGATGTTGTTGTACTTGTCTGCTATTCATTGTTCTTAATAATGTTCTTAAGGCTCCCCTAACGTGTTCAAATAACCAAGAATTGGCGCGTCAACTCATCTGTCCGAATGTTGATTTTTATTAAATAGGCAACCCATAATGTCCAAAAATTTATCCCCACCAAAGAGGGGAAGGTCGGAAAACGGATAGAGAAATAGAACGAAAGAGAATGAAAGAAAAAAGAGACAGAGAAAAAACAGTGTCCAAAAGGGACAACGAAAGCGAAAGGGAATTTTTATGATTTTATTACCTACAAGTTCCAGTAGTATTTGTTAGCCGAAAAAATATATTTTTAAAATCGTACAACATAATCCCAAATTTTCCTTACGTATGTAGTATGTTGTTATTCAGGACTTTCTAAAAACCTTGTATGCTTTAGATTTCGTTTAGATTCTTGTCATTTAATTTACGTAAAAATGAATTTCATGCAGAATTACAGAACAATTGTATGGACCATACCATACAATTGCAAAATAGTTTTACTATTTTTTGACTATTTTTTAATATTGCAACTATTATTTTCTTTCTCATTTGCTTTTTGCATTACATAAATTTTCAATTGGGATTTCTCAAAATTTTTATTTCGTAACGGTAAATAGTGGGAATTCCATGTAAAATTACCTGTTTTACAAAAGATGCGCCTTTCTCCACATCTGGAAACTATTATAAATTATCCTATTTCTATGGTTAATAATTTATGTGGGCAGGTTCTTTTTTCGAATTCTATCGTGAAATAATTTGAATTTGCTTTCCAATTATCTGTTGTATATTGTAGCTATGTGTTCTTGATTCGCTGAATAAACTGACAATGAGGCACGAATACTAAAACTATTCATTAAAGAAAATGTTTTTATCAATTTAGAGATGTTTGTAAACTTCAATTCATTTCACGGAAATTCGCGTCTATAGATATTACAATATATCTAAACATGTTAGACTACCACATAAGAGAAAATGAAATGAATATGTACAATCAAACACCTAGTCAAAATCCAAAACTTTAGATTACTATAAATTTTCCATCTATAATGAGTTGTTATTCAAATACAGAACTTGATATCTGCAGTTTTTTCTTTCAATAAAATGTTTACGTAAAAAACAATAATTTGGCATAATTCAAAATTTTGTTATTTTGCATATGTATTTGAAAAAGAAACTGTTTGGTTGTTCTAATTTACTGTACATTTATTATGTATGATTATATAGGTATGTGTATTCTTTGGTATATCTAGCAAAATGTTTATGTGGAGGTTGTAGTATAAAATTTATATTTGCCCCGCCAAAATAATTAATTGTTGTAAGCATAAGTCAAGTTAGACGGAATGGAAAAATATTGAAAAAACAAAAATAGCAGCTTCACCAAAGAAATATTTTAAAATTTTGTATGTCTCAATAAAAGGGAAAGTAATGATTCAAGCACCAGAGGGTCGAATTCTGTTACAAATTTGTAATCTTATATGTCTATTTCATTTATATGTGTCTTCGTCTTATTCTGAATAATAACTATAAAGGACATACATCCCCTGTAGAATATTTTTCAAAGTGCTAATCGGTTTAGTCTAAACTGTTTAAAATTAAATGAATGGATGAATAAATGTAGTAATTAATTAATCTATGAGGTTAAATGTACATGTATATAGAAAAAATTTTTAAATCCAAATAAATTCCATTTCCCTTTTTTATCAATGAAATTATTGGCTTATTATAATTAAGAACCAATGTTTTGATAAAATAAAATAAAAAAGTTTTTAATTTCCAGCACTGAGTTCAATTTTGGGAAAACAGTTTAGTGAACTCAGTGTTGCCAAGCTCACTGATACCTACAAATTTGTGAAATTGTATAAGAAAAAAATTGAAAATATCTGCTCAACAATTCAAATAAAAGCTTCATTTCCATTTTTCTATATTATTATAACATTAATTGCTAATTTGTTGTAAGATTTTCATATTCTAAAATAAATATCATGAATTACTCGGTAAACAATTTTAGAAATTATGTACAACTTGGCAATACTACTGAAGTGTATTCCCCTACATTTCTTCAATCGCTGATTGGTCCCTCTATCTTCTACCTCCATCTCACCCTCACGGAATGGCGCTAATTTTACGGCAAATTTCCTTCCAATAGTTGCTGTTTTTATTTTCTTTAAATTGCAATTGTGGGAAAACGATAGGACTAATCAAAAAACTAGATATTAATTGCCCCTTCTATTTATCTCCTCTTTAAAATGATGTAAAATACATTTAAAAAAAATTAATTTAGAAGCGTAATCCCGGAAATTGGTATTTCACAATTTTCCGGTTTTTTCAAATTTGATGGAAAATTTTGAAAAATAATAGGTTATTTTCCCTCGGTATAAATGTGCTCAACATTTTCAACTGGTGACCTTTTCTTCAAATTGAAAATTGTGACTGTAAAAGCAGAAATAAATTTACTCTTATTGAAAAATACAGCGTTAGGGGAGCCTTAACAATGTTCTTTTTCTTAATAACAAACAATTTTCAAATTCATAGCTTTTTATAGTCGAGTAAAATAAAAGAGAAAAATTATAAAAGAAATGAGACATAAAATTGATAGTAAATTGAATTTTTAGGGAAAAAAATGGAATTTAAAAACTGATAACAGTTAACCAAATTTACATAAAATTAATAAAAATTAATCTTGAAGGGATGTGAAAAATCACAAAAATTTCTGAAATTCGCTGTTCATTTCATATTTTTTACAAACATTACATAAAAAAAAGAAAAGAATTATAAAAAAGAAGATATAAATTGATAATAAATTTAATTTTAAGGAAAAATGGAAAACAAGACTGATAACAGTTAATCAGATTTACGTAAAATTAATAAAATATCAATCTCTAAGGATATGAAAAAAAAACGTAAAAATTGTTAAAATTAGTTTTATTTAAAAAAATATTAAATTTAATATATAAATTCAGAATTAATTAAAATTGTTATACGTATAATTATCATAATTACTTTGTAATTGACATCCATTAAAATATATTTTAAATATATGATTATGTAAATTTAATTCATTTGTGTTATTAATTTCATGATCATTACAAATAATTAGAATTATCAAATCTTCATCATTCCGATAAAACGTTGGTAATTTGAAACCATATAGTAGTTAACTGAAGAGGAGTTAATTTCAATAGACTCATTTTACTTAAACTTCTAATACAACAAACTGCATTTTCAGCATCAAGAATGTTTTTCAATACAACAACACTTTGAGGCATAATTACTAAAATCACTCAAATTCAAAGTTTTTATTCTATTTATCAAATTTTCGATGTAATTCAGTTTAACATGGATATGAAAGCAATGACAAGTATCTGGTCCACAAGTTATGTTGTTTTTTGACCAAATACAATCTACAAAATGTTTCCCATGTTCATTTTCGATTTCATTAATATTCTTCATACGGTCAAACACTTTCCAAAAGATTTCGTAGCAGAAAATTTATCAATTATACACATGTTTTTATTCAACAGTAAGACTTCAATTTCGTTAATATAACTTTTATTTTATTTTATTAATTAATTATTAATTATTAATTATTAATTATTTTACACATTAATAACACTTTTTAGACTGAAGTATTTTCAAAAAAATGATCAATTTATATATCTGTCCCCTCTTTGGTATCATCCCCATTTTGATCAAATGTAGTTAAAGATGAGAGCAAATTGCGAATTTGTTCTAAATTACCAATATTTGGACATGAAATTTTGAATAAGTTTAAGTTGAAGGGGCCGGATCTTTGAACCTTATTAGTAAATTCATTGAATTCAAAGAAAGAGTAATTTTTGAAAAAATAAAGCAGACCATTAGTATACCGAAACACCCCATCAATGGCTGCTGGTATACCTGGAAATTTCTCATAAATTGTACTTGTCCATTTTCAAGTTTGTGAACACTCATCGAATTCACTTACTGTGTCATAACCATGAAATATATATGTTTTTCCTGTATAAGAATTCACTAATCCTCGTATATTTGATGATGATGATGGTAAATTAAATGTAATTTGTACCATCTCAGGTGATTCAAGTTTCATACTTGGAAAATGTATTTCATAAGAAAAATTACCATCATCTATGAAACTTATTATACCATTTGGTTTTTGATAAATTGATGTAATGTTTGTAAATTTCTCATTCAAATCCGGTAACCAATCGGTTATTAATAACGCAGTTCCATATTTATTATGTTCTAAATTTATAACCCAAACAAATTTTTTATAAAATACATATAAATGATGATTCACTATCAAAAACATATTGAGATTTTTTAAATGACATAAATCTAACACGTTTACGTCTTTAGGTGTGTATGAAGATAAATGTTTTGATATTTTCTTCGTTGTTATTGTTTTTGTTGTTGTTGTTAATTGTGTATGTGGTATTCGCCTTTTGGTTGTTCTAGTTGCTATTGTTGTTCTTGTTAGCGGCAGAAAACTTTGGTTGTTAGATTCAAGACGATTTTTCGAAACATACAAGTTAGTTATTGCTAATTTATCATCTTGTGAAAATTGAAAATTATTTTCATCATTTTGTCCAATATAAAATGGAAACATTATTGAACTATTAATATCAGAATGTTCTAATCCTAATGTATGTCCAATTTCATGTACAATTACATATAAAGTACTTTACTTTAATTACATAGCAAATGGAGTATACCATGTTATATTATGATTTAACCACTTCCTTGAATTAAGTCTAAACGGAGATACGTTATCAGTAAGACCACATCGTGGTATTTCCAATAACTTCTTAGTATCTTCATCGAGTACACCTGTTATAGGTAGATTATAAAAATCTTGAAATCGAATAATGGCATTTTTAATTTTTTCACTGTTTGCACTGGTTAAATCAGAACTTGCAATTGTATCATTTGATAAATACCCAAAACGTTGTAAATACTTTATACCATCAACAATGTTATTAATTTCCCCATCAACAGTTGAAATTATTGTTAAAATCAGATGTAAGCACACGAAGAATAACATCTTGATAAATGATTCTAAAGAAGACGTTCACATTATTTATATACTCTTTCCCCCTCGCCATAATTTATTAAAAATATTGATTATTTGTTTATATATATTTTTTATGTAAACAATATATTATTGCACTAAATATAAATACAATTACAATTACAATTATATAAAAATTAATGAATAGATGAAACATTCTTATGTAACGTCTTTCACATCAATCCAACTATTGCGATCACTATTAAATCCTAACCACTTTACAAATAGCTTACGTCCTTTACGACGTAATACATGTTCAATCAAATAAATGCTAGGATAATAGGTCTTTTGTTATTCCTCTCTATAAAAACAACCACAAATTGGTTGACCATGTAAATCTTCCAATAAATACGTTACAGGATTGGTATTATTAATTCTTTTGATTTTAAACAATTCCGTGGTCCAATTGAGTGTATAACCTTTATCAAATAAATGTTTCATCTTACTAATACGAACAAGATCGTCTTTCTTGAATTTTCCAACACTAAATTTCTTTAAATTATTATAAGATGTTCGTAAAGCCTCTTGTTCATTATCTTTATTAACTTCATTAGGTCTCATCTTAATAGTTCTATGTATTGTATTATTGTAGTCTTTAGTAACGTCATCAAGTATTTTTATCCAATTAAATGAAGCATTTGTTGTGAATAATTTATATAATCTATTCTTTAGAGTTCTAACTACACGTTCAGCAATTGAAGCTTTCTTCACACTGTATGTATGATAATGATTAATTCCATATTTTTTCATTAAAGCATCAAATTGTCTATTGAAAAACCCTTTTCCTTGAACAGATTGAAGATTTTTTGGATACCGATTTTGTTGTAGTATTATTTTCATTGCTGATGTTACGTCATTAGCAGATTTAGATTTCAAAGGTTGAGTCCAAAGGAATTTTGAAAAACAATCAATCACTACCAATATATACTTGTATCCATTATTGTATTTTAAATGTTTACTAAGATCAGCCAAATCCATTTGCCGAAGTTCATCTAAACACTTAATGATTGTACGTCGTCGATTAAAGTTTTTTCTAGCCGGTTTATATATTTCATTAACAACTTGTTCTTTCAATGACATTATTTTTCATAAGTCTCTCGACATCTACCTAAACTATCACTAACTTCACCAGGTGAACATTGATGTTTTTCTCTACTAAATATTAAAGTTATTATTGAAAAGGGATCTGTTGTTCTTGTTGTTGTTGCTATTGTTTTTACTGGAGTAGGTGCAATATGTTTTACATGAGAATTTGTTCAAGTTCCTCAATTTTTTTCGTTAATAAATTAACTTGTAATTTATTATTTGATAATAATTGTTCAAAATATTGATATTTTTGAAGTTTAACTATATTTTTTAATACGTTTTCAATGTTATCCGTTGATGTATCCAATTCTTGAAGTTGATGTGAATTTTTTTTCAATTTGATTCTTAAAAACATCTAGGTTTGTTTGATATAATTTATTTAAATCTTCAAATTTCTCATTAACATCCCTAATTTGATCATTAATCGTAGATACTTCATTTTCATCTGATTGTATATTTTTCATATTTCTATCAACTTCAAAATTCCTTTGATCATTTAATACGATAATTGTTTTTGAGGGGATTTAACTTCTTTGTTAATTGTTAATTGAAATATGCTATTTTCTTCTTTAAATTGTTTTAATTGTCCTACAATTGTATCGATAAGTTGATTAATATCAATAAATTTATGATTATTCGTTTTATTTAACCTTTCAATGCTCTCTACTTGATTTGTTAACTTTTTCATTACGTCATTCAAGTCATTTAATTTCTTATCAAATGTGGTAAAATTACTATTAAAAAATTTATCTCCCTTTGTAAGATTATCATTAATGTCAACTATTGCAGACATAAACTTATTTATTTGATCTTTAATAGCTGATATATCTAACTGATAAGGTTCTTCAATTTTCCGATTGTTTTCGTTGAAAATATTTAGAATTTTACCATTTAACATTTAAATATAATTGTCTGTTTGAACTTTGTTTTCTTTTATTTCTTGATCTAATTTTGCAATACTATCTTTTGAAGTTTCAATTATATTATCTATTTGATTTTCTATAACATTACTCATTTTATCAACATAACCTTTTATAGTTGAATCATTTGAATTTGTTGCATCCAATAAATTACATATCCTATGATTTCTTAAATCCAGATGGCCGTCACTAGTATAATTATATAAATTACGCCACATATGAATTCCATCATCTTTATTATCATTTTCACTGAACCTTCTTTTCCAAGAACGTTCAAACTTATCGATGCTCATAATGATACTAAACAGGATTACAAGAAAAAACGATAAATATGTATAATTATTTATTGATTACTATCTTTTTATCATGAAAATTTTCATACAATACAATAATGTTTGTTAATGCACACATACAATTCGGTAATGAATAAAATATACAAGAAACATTAGATTTATGTAGACGTGGTTGTTCTGGTAATTCGTGAACTATTAAAGAATTATAAATAAATTTCTCAATATTTTTTTTTTCTATACCTTTAACATAAATCTCACTATACTCAGATGTTACTTTATTGATAATTCTACCAAATTCTTGAGGATCTATAAAACCATCTTCCCATTTCAACCCATGATGATTTTTTGTTAACCAATACACTTGTTTTTTACATTCTAATGGTAATGCATTGAAACAATGTTGAGGATTTCAAATAAAATGACTTATTTTATGTCCATCATAGGTTGCTAGTTCTTTTGGTAGAAATTTATTGTTGTTGGGTATTCGAAAACCTTGTACATCTACATACAATGGTGCTGACGATAATACCATTATACTAGTAAATTACTCCTGCTTCGCGTAGCTCTTCTTCAATTGAAATAATTTCGTTTTGATGTGAATTATTTCCAGCACCAGTTAAAGCACACAACAAAGCCAAACGAGCAACTAACTCATTTGGATCATCCCAGTAAATATATTCAACTGGTTTTTGATTATATCGTAAATATTGAACACCCCTTCCACTTACAGATGAAGAAGAAGGAGAAGAGGTACTTTTGGTTTTTAGTAATTGTTTAATAACAATTTTATATTTGTTTGATGTATCTCCTTGTATTTTATTGGTAGAATCGTAGTTTAGACGATAAGCACTTGTAAGAGTGATAATTTTTCTATAGGTTTCTAGATCCTTAGTTGTATAGACACTTTGTTAAATATCTTTTAAGAATAAGAGATCATACAATTCATTTGTTCCCTCGAACACTTCATTTAATACTTTGATATCACCATTATGGTTAATATGTAAATCTGTATTGCCTAATGTAATCTTTTCCGTTGTATCATCATAGTTGATTTTAGAAGTGATTGTTCGATGTTTTTTCAATTAATCTTTCAATATGGGGTTGCGCAATTACAGGATACTGACTGATATAATCAACATAAGCCTTATCAGATACTTTTTGATTGATTTATAAATACTTCATCTTTTTCCTCATTCTCTTCATCTTCATCTAGTGGTTCGTCTTTATCCTTGAATTTCAATGAAATTAATTCTCTTCTAGGTATATACAGAAATTGCGGTATATTTTGTTCTTCTTCAGTTTTAATTAATATTTGTGGTGGTAGTTGTTCTTCTTTTTCTTCCTTGTTTCTCGTTTTCTTTTTCTTCTTCTTCTTTTCCATCACCAGTTCATCTAATGGTTTTTTAATCGGTTCAAAAAATCTACCGATTGATTCAGCCTGATCTAATTGTTCTGTTTTTAATTGTTTAAATTTCTTTCTAACATTATCAGCTGCTTGTATTAATTTCTTCTTAACTTGCTTTTGTTGTTGACTTAACATTGTCACGGATAAACAATGAATGTTTGTAATGTATATAAATCAATCTTTTTATAGTTTATTGAAGCGATCGAATCCTTTTCTATAACGTCCATTACATAAATCTTTCAATAGCACTAAGAATCCATATTGATCTTTCCAACATTCCTTACATATACGTTTAAATTGATTAAAATTCATATCACTTCCTACATTCTCATTATAAATCATCCTTAGATTATGTTCATCCTGCTTAAAAACCACAACAACATTTGCATTGTCACGTATTAATTGTTTTGGTATACTTGTATAGGTTTGACGTAAATAAAAACAGTCAATTCACTTGTGTCGGCTCATACTGAAATATTCTCGAATTTTTTCCTGTTCACCTGACACAGCTACATCGTCAAAGATAAATATTGAATTATACTTAGCATCACATGTAGGAATTATTTCATCATTATTTGTAAATGAAAGTATCCTAGTCCTTTAACTTTTACAAGAACATTTTTTAGAAATTCATATTTAGGTTGAAATAGCGATTTTGAATAGATATAGACATTTTCGAAACTTAATCCATTCGGTTCAAATAGAAGACTAATTATTACATTGGTTTTTCCACATCCGCTAGGTCCACAAATTATCGTACTCATCGTATCGGGTAGTAGTGGACTGTGTCGATGACATTTCTCCGTTCTTGTACACACGTCATGATTATTTATTTTTAAAGATAATTTATGTTTGACAACGTTCATCATTATTATTGCTACTAAAAGTACGTCTATATCTTAGTATTTATATAACAACGCAGATAGTATTTACTTAATTTCAGTTAAATGTAGACGTTCAAAAATGACGGACTTGTTAATTCTCTAATTAACAAATTACCAGTTGAACTACACATTCCTGGGTATCAGTATTGTGATCCCGGTAGGAAATTAGCAGAACGATTGAAACGAGGTGATCCGAAAATTAACGAATTAGATCGTGCTTGTAAACAACACGATATAGCGTATTCACAAAGTAACAATCTAGAAGATAGACATAAAGCTGATAACGTGTTAGAAAACAAAGCGTGGAAGAGAGTTATGTCACGTGACGCTACATTAGGAGAAAAATTAGCTTGCTATTTAATAACAAAGACCATGAAGGCTAAACAGAAATTAGGACTGGGGCATAACAGACGAAGTCGAAGACGACGTCAAAAAACATTTAGACAAAGTGTTATTGATCCATTGAAGAGAATCGTAAATGAATCTGATGCAATTGGAACTATTATTAAAGCAGCTCGTGTAGCTGTTAAAAAAGCTGGAGGTCGTAAACGTATCCGTCTACCTCGAGTTATTCCTATACCCCAAAAATCTAGTGGTTGGTTAACCTTACTGTTTGGTAGTTTATCTGCATTGGGAGCATTAACTGTTGGTGCAGCAGGTGTTGCAAAAGCAATAGGTGATGCTAAAGCAGCAAGAAGAAGCCATTGCCTTGTGTAAAAAGGGTAGTGGATTATATTTAAAGAAACATAAGAGAGGATTAAGATTATACCCAACAAAAAACTACCACTAAAACTACCTTCTCATCCTCTAACTGATCATCAATTACGATTGTATGCTAAAAAGCTTAAAATCCCTAATTTTCGAGGTGTTTTCATGAGAGATGGTTTACCCTCTGAGATTAAAAAATATGTATCAGGAATTATAAATTTAGATTCACGAGAAGGTAGTGGAACACATTTGATAGCATATTGAAAACAAAATAATAAAGTGTTTTATTTTGATAGTTATGGAAATCTCAAACCCCCAAAAGAATTAATCAACTATTTATATTGTAAAAATATTTTATTTAATTATACTAATTTACAAAAATGGAATACATTCAACTGAGGACATTTATGTTTGGAATTTTTAGATAATATAAGTGTTTGGTAATTGAATCAATAATGTCTTTAACATTCACACTGAAAGGACGTAGCAGTGTCTTATCTGCAGACTTTTATCCTCTAATAAATTTGAATCCAAACTGTCGTTATTCACTAGCTCTGATTGGTTTTCATACATATAATACAATACCAAACATTGAAGGAGGACAGAACAAGTTTTACTACAAAGATAATGATATATACAAGGAGATAGCTATTCCAACTGGTGCATATAAGATAACACATATTGGAGACTACCTACAACAACAGCTAAGTCTACATAATGTTGTTGATAAATCTGAAACTCTTCCATTGAAACCAAACAATAATTCTTTGAAATGTGAGTTGAAGGGTAAATATACAATTGATTCTACCAAAAACGATGGTATTGGAACTTTATTAGTATTTTCAAAAAAAGTTCTACCACCAAATCAACTTCATTCATCTGATCAACCAGTTGAAATTATTAAAGTTCTATCAATTCGTATTGAATGTAATATCACAACAGGATCATTCTACAATAGTCAACCATCACATACAATTTATGAATTTGCACCTGCTGTAGATCCAGGTTATGCTATAAATATTGAACCAAAAAATCATATATATTTACCGATTTTAAGTAAACGTTTCATTGATAATTTAACTAACAAAGTGTTAGATCAAAACGGTAATTTAGTAAATTTTCAAGGAAAAGAACTTGTTATCAGGTTGAAATTGAAAAATAATGGGGTTAGTTTTTCATAGAGGAGGGGGTGGGAGTGGTTGTAATAAAATACCTCAAACACAGTCATTTCCTAACAGTCAGTTGTTGTCATCGTCATCATTAACACAATCAAGTATACAAATATTAAAATCTCTTGGATACAATGTCCGAAAAACTACAAATATAAAAAAAATTAAGTTTCGACGATAGTATTGAAAAAGAAGAATATCATACTTATCATCCTACAATTTCATCATTTCAAAATATTGATGAATCATATCTGTATTAAATTTTTAAATTTGAGGAAGTCCTAAATGCAACCCCAACCGGAGATAGTCAATTAAGTAATAATTTTGACGCATATCTATTCGATTCAATTACATATGAATTAAATGGTAAAGAAATTAAAAAAGTACGAGATGTTGGAACAACAACAGCCATTAGAGGTTTATTGTGCTACAATCATGATGAGGAGAGAGCTTTAGAGGCAGCTGGTTGGTGTCCTGATAGTGGTATAATAGTAACTCTAGCATCTGATAAAAAGTCTGTTCATCTACGATTTCCATTATCATTTTTATTCGCTTGTTTTCACGATTACAAAACAATTATTATTGGAAAACACAAGATCAGATTAGTACGCAGTCGATCTGATAACAATTGTTATCGTAGTAGTGGAACAAAAACAGCAACAATTAAAATTCAAGATTTATGTTTAAAATTGAAAACATGTATATCCAAGTGATCAATCAAAATTATATCTACTAGATCAAATGAATAAAAACATTTCTATACAAATAGGATTTAGAAATTGGGAATTACTTGAACTACCCTCATTAAGACAATCCAAAAAGGATGTATGGAGTGTTAAAACAACAACCAATCTTGAACGGCCAAGATATGTAATTGTTGCCTTTCAAACAGATCGTAAAGATAATCCAAAAATGGAAATCAGTAAATTTGATCATGTTATATTAACTAATATTCGTGTATGGTTAAATTCACAATGTTATCCACATGAAAATCAGAATTTTTGATTTTGAAAAGAATGAATATACTGAAGCTAATCAAGCATTTATGGATTTTCGTCGTGATTTTCATAATAATCATTCGCCAACTCCAACGACAACCTATACAAATTTCTCACTTCGAACAATTTTTGTTATTGATTGTTCAAAACAATATGAAGCCATCCAATCATCAACAGTTGATGTTAAATTAAAATTTGAAAGTAATGAAAATTTTCCTAATAAGACTAGGGCATATTGTATTATTGTACATGATAAATTATTTAAATATTTTCAGTTGACGGACATCAACAATTTTTGGATAATTTTGTTGAGAGTATGCCATCCACATAATTTCTTCAATTATTAGAACAATAATAATAGTTGTTTTAGTGAAAAAGTTTTACACCTCGAACTACACGCATGCGCAGCCTATACAAAACTAAATTGAAGTTCTCGCTCAACGCATGCGCAGCAGGCTAGGCTAGTTTGGGCAAGGCTAGGCTAGTCTTAGATTTTCAAATTTGCCGCCTCCATTTTTTTTCTATTGGCTTAGTTCGGTTTGGACCGACAACTACACTAGTTTGGCTGTTCCCGCCAATTTTCAAATTTGCCGCTAGATCTTTCATTGGGAGTATTTCGGCTCGGCTCGGCTTGACCACCCCCGACATCTATCCGGCACGGGGTAGACAAAACCACGTACACCGCTAATTACAGCGCAAAACACCGTGAATTTACGCGCCGCGAGGTAGGCTACCAAATACGCAGAAAAAACGACGTCGCTTCCGATCTAGAACCGGCATAATTATACTACTATTACAATATTTAGAACGACCGAATTGAAATCAACTTTGAACCACTTTTCAAATGCCTTAATAACATTTAAAAAATTATTCAAAAATCCCGCCGGGTGTGCGTCTCACAGTTTAAAATCTTAAAAACACATCGATGTACGCCATTGGAGGAAAATTTTCTAGATCATTTCAATTTTAACTTTCATTCATTTAACTACATATTTTGAAGAATTTTAAATTTAACCAACGCCCTTAGTGTAGTCACATCACCGGAATACATATGGGTCCCGATGGTGTGACTATACATGAGTTTAACTTTTTATATAAATTGATTTAAATCATAATTACAACATAAATTAGTATAAGTTGTAAATTTTTGATTAATTTGATAATTTGATAAAAACCGATTGTGACATAGTTGCTTAAGCGAATCTATGTTTCTGTTTGATAACACAATTGTGACAATAAGAGCTGTATGGTTGAAATATCTGTAATCTTCAACTTATCATTTGTATATTTTTGAGAAAGTCGATTTAAAAAATCATAATTGTATAGTTGTTATATTGTTAATTTTTTGTAGCTGAGTGGCTGATGGTGGCAAGTTGCCGGAAACTAGTCCCACGCTATATAAGAATTTTTAAATAAATACATTGGTTTGAACTTATCTTAATCCTTTGAATTAACAATTATAATGTTTATGTTCTAATGACTTTAGAACGGAGAGGAGATACGGCAAGTTTACTACTCTTTGTCTCGTTATGATATAAGAAGCATTTAAAACTACATATATATATCTCTTTTTGGTCTCCAGATCTGGAAGCACCTTATCTGTATTATTTGAACTTTCTTCTGGAATTGCATTTGTTTTTCTATAATGCCTGCCCAACATTTTTTCCCAGCAGCTTTAACACTTTTTCGGTGCAATGATAGACATTTTTTCGTTGAACGACCCAAGATAGAACTAACACGAACGCTAACACAAACAGTAACACGGACACTTAATATAATAGGACTAAAAAGTAAGACAAAACCCACAGAGTAATACAAAATAAGAAGAAAATATAATAAAACAGAAAAATAAAACAAAATAACACCAAATTAATACAGAAGAAATCGAAAGAAGCTACAATGAAGTAAAATGACGCAATGTAAAATAAAATTATCCAAAATAATACAAAAGAAATGAAAATAAGCAAAAATGAAATAAAATAATGCAAAAAAAAATACAGAAGAAATCAAAATAAGCTACAAATGACACGATATAAGGCAAAATAAACACAAAATATCTAAAAATGAAAAGTAATCAATGACAAACAGTACAAGCAAATGAAAAATAGTAAAATCGTTTGTCGAAACTTGAAAAACGTGCGTTTTCCAATAAAAGACAAATCGCAGTGACTGTTGTAGTTGTAGTAAAACATTACCCGAAAAACAACATCTGTTTCGCAATAGAATTTTTCAGTACGGTCGGCAATTGTACAACATAATCTCAAATTTTCCTTACGTCTGTAGTATGTTGTTATTGAGGACTTACTAAAAACCTTGTGTGCTTTAGATGTGCCGTTCCGAATCTTATCAATTAGTTTACGTAAAAATGAATTTCATGCAGAATTACAGAATTGTATGGACCATACCATACAATTGCAAATTAGTTTTACAATTTTTTGACTTCTTGATGATATTGCAACTAATATTTTCTTTATCATTTACTTTTTGCATTACATAAATTTTAATTGGGATTTCTTAAGGCTCACCTAACGCTATATTTTTCAATAAGAGTAAATTTATTTTCGCTTTTACAGTCACAATTTTTAATTAGAAGAAAAAGTCACCAGTTGAAGATGTTGAGCACATTTATACCGAGGGCCGCTAACCTATTATTTTTCAAAATTTTCCATCAAATTTGAAAAAAGCGGAAAATTGTGAAATACCAATTTTCGGGATTACGCTTCTAAATTAAATTTTTTTTAATGTATTTTAAAGAGGAGATAAATAGAAGGGGCAATTAATATCTAGTTTTTTTGATTAGTCCTATCGTTTTCCCACAATTGCAATTTAAAGAAAATAAAAAACAGCAACTATTGGAAGGAAATTTGCCGTAAAATTCGCGCCACTCCGTGAGGGTGAGACGGAGGTAGAAGATACAGGGACCAATCAGCGTTTGAAGAAATGTAGGGGAATTCACTTAAGTAGTATTGCCAAGTTGAACATAATTTCAAAAAAATTGTTTACCGTATAATTCGTGATATTTATTTTAGAATATGAAAATCTTACAACAAATTAACAATTAATGTTATAATAATATAAAAAAATGGAAATGAAGCTTTTATTTGAATTGTTGAGCAGATATTTTCAATTTTTTTCTTATACAATTTCACAAATTTGTAGGTATCAGTGAGCTTGGCAACACTGAGTTCACTAAACTGTTTTACCAAAATTGAACTGAATGAAGTTGATGTTACTCAGTGCTGGAAATTAAAAACTTTTTTATTTTATTTTATCAAACATTGGTTCTTAATTATAATAAGCCAATAATTTCATTGATTAAAAAAGGAAATGGAATTTGTTAGGATTTAAAAATTGTTTTCTATATACATATACATATAATCCCATTGAATTATTAATTACTACATTTATTCATCCATTCATTTAATTTTAAACAGTTTAGACATAGCCGATTAGCACTTTCAAAAATATTCTGCAGGAGATGTATGTAATTATAGTTATTGTTCAGAATGGGACGAAGACACATATGAATGAAATAGAGATATAAGATTACAAATTTGTAACAGAATTTGACCCTCTGGTGCCTGAATCATTACTTTCCCTTTTATTGAGATATACAAAATTTTAATATATTTGTTTGGTGAAGCTACAATTTTTGTTTTTTCAATATTTTTACATTCCGTCTAACTTGCCTTATGCTTACAACAATTAATTATTTTGGCGGGGCAAATATTATTTTTATACTACAACCCCCGCATAAACATTTTGCTAGATATACCAAAGAATGCACATACCTATATAATTGTACATAATAAATGTACCGTAAATTACAACAACCAAACAGTTTCTTTTTCAAATATGCAAAATAACAAAATTTTGAATTATGCCAAATTATTGTTTTTTACGTAAACATTATATTGAAAGGAATAACTGCAGATATCAAGTTCTGTATTTGAATAACAACTATTATTCATTATAAATAGAAAATTTATAGTAATCTAAAGTTTTGGATTTTGACTAGGTGTTTGATTGTACATATTCATTTTATTTTCTCTTATGTGGTAGTCTAAACATGTTTAGATATATTGTAATATCTAAAGACGCGAATTTCCGTGAAATGAATTGTAGCTTACAAAACATCTCTAAATTGATAAAAACATTTTCTTTAGTTAATAGTTTTAGTATTTCTGCCTCATTGTCAGTTTATTCGGCGAATCAAGAACACATAGCTACAATATACAACAGATAATTAGAAATCGATGTCCAATTATTTCACAATAGGGCTCGAAAACCTGCCCTCAGAAATTATTAACCATAGAAATAGGATAATTCATAATCGTTTCCAGATGTGGAGAAAGGCGCATCTTTTGTAAAACAGATAATTTCACATGGAATTCCCACTATTCACCGTTACAAAATAAAAATTTTAAGAAATCCCAATTGAAAATTTATGTAATGCAAAAAGCAAACGAGAAAGAAAATAATAGTAGCAATATCATTAAGGAGTCAAAAAAAGTAAAAATTTGAATAGATATTATTCTGTAATTCAATATCTAGTAAAATTTTTTGTACACATATGTATACTCGTAATATATGTATATGTGAAATAATGATTTTGGATTTTTATTGTATAATAAATTGTGATATTTTGTTTTACACGTGAAATTTTCCGTTTCAATTTTAGTAATTACCCTATATTTAAAAATATTCAGAGTTCAGTGTATTTTAAAAATATCTTATTTCGGCAAACAAATACTAGTGGAACTTGTAGGTAATAAAGTCATAAAAATTCCCTTTCGCTTTCGTTGTCCCTTTTGGACACTTGTTTTTTCTCTGTCTCTTTCTTCTTTCATTCACTTTCTTTCTATTTCTCTATCCGTTTTCCGGCCTTCCTCTCTTTGGTGGGGATGAATTTGGGACATTATGGGTTGCCTATTTAATTAAAATCAACATTCGGACAGACGAGTTGACGCGCCAATACTTGGTTATTTGAACACGTTAGGGGAGCCTTAAGGAGTAGTATAAATATGTATGTCCAGGACAAGGAAGTCGTAGCCAATTTTCAAATTCTCCCGCCAATTGACATCGGGAAGTGACGTCACGGCGCGGGAGATTTGAAATTTCAAATCGACCAACTTAAAATCGAGAAAGTAAATTCCCCCAAACTTTCTGCCTACCTAAAATCTATGCAAGTAAATTCCCCAGATTTCATGCTAACCTAAAATTCAAGTAACTAATGTCAATTTGTAACCCTGTAAACAGCGGAAACGGCGGCAAATTTGAAAAAAGTTGTTTTTACTGTTGACAACAAACAAAATTTACGTTGTCAAATTAGCCCAGCCTAGCCTAGCCTAATAGCCTAGCCCTTTTAAATGGGAAATTTTAATGAAAACGCAAAAAGTAAATTGTATACTTTTTATTGAAAATATACAATTAATTATATGATAATAATAATAATAATAATAATAATAATAATAATAATAATAATAATTTATAGCTATAAACGGTAAACTAATCATTTATTGAAAAATACTCTTTAATTATTTTTTATAGAAAATCATATTTTATTAATCTTCATCTTCCGATGAAGACGTATTAAATTCTATAACATTCATACACTTTCTATGAATTTGTTTACAACACTGCGTGTAAGACATAATATGAAAAAGAGCAGTTTTTATACAAAAATTACACCAAGAATTATCGTGTTTAATGTAATCTTGTATAGAGCCTCTCTTGAGAGCTTTATAAATATGACTTTTTTTGAAAACTTCATTCTCATTTGGTTTATAATTATTATAGCACTTTTTTGTTTATAAAAAGTGTATGTAATGCAAAGATGTTCAGCTCCATAGATTTCTCTATAACTAGGTAACCAAAGTAAGAACTTCAATAATTTCTTACAACTTACTTGTTCACCAAATGGAAAATTATCTAAATTATATAAATCATTGTTAGGAATTATTTCCAAAAATTTTTCATAGCCCTCTGTATCTGTATCTTCAACTTCATTCCAAACTTCTGTCCTTTTTTTCTCACTGAATTCGTCTAACAAGTCACTAACTATAGTTCTTGGTAATAATTCATATAATTTTTTTAACGAAAAAATGTCAATTGTCAAGTTTTTCGCCACTACTTGAAAGCACATTGAGTAGAGATTAGACAGTTTTGAATGAAAGACTATCACTATAATTAAATTAAAACTAGTGCATTAGATAATTACTCTCTTGAAATTGAACTACTGACTACCTGCTCTAAGTTTTTCTTAATTTATATAAAAATTAATGAATGCAACTATTGTTGTGATAAAATGTGATGACAAACGGATAATGTAAATAGAATAATATATTTTTTTATATAAAGATATAACAAGTTCAACCATCAAGAATTTATCATTTGTTGTTGATAAGCTGATTTTAGATGTTTTTGAAATTTATGTTAGAAAACTGCACAGGCATTAGTTACAAGATACGATATTAGTATTCGAATACGAATACGTATTCGAATACGAATTTCTGCTTCAACAAATGAACGGTAAGTAATAATTTTTTTTTTCTTATATTGTTCTAATAAACGTATAAATTATTAGAATGTGGATGGCATACTGTCAACAACATTTTCCAAAATATGTTGATGTTCGTTCATCAATTGTTTATTTAAGACACATGTTAAGTGATTTACTCTTCGAGGCTCAACATGAAGGTGTTTATGGTAGAAATTGGTTTTCGTCAGATTACTTGCATCAAATATCTGGAGAATATAAAAAAGCTGAAGAAATCTGTCAGTTATATTTAGATGGTAAAAGAAATTTGGATAATACTATTTTTGATTTGATTGAAAAGTGTGATGCAAAAGTTTGTCTTCGCGATGTAATGCACGAACTTTCTCATGGAGTAGGAAAGAAGTACGAAATTGATAAACCTATTTACGACAGCTAAGATAATGATGGAAAAGAAAATAAGAAATAAATTATATAATTTTTATTAAAAATAAATATATTTCTAATAACAAATTCTATTGTTTTATTCTATTATTTAGAATTTTACATTAAATATAGTAAAGATTCATATTGTTTATTTCTTTCCGGACAAAATTACTTCAAATTAAATTCTTTACAATTCCTGTCAATTGATAATATTCGAATAATTTATCATGAACAATAATACAAAATGCTCTACGTTTTATTAGGAAAATTCACACTACGTTCAAATTCTAACTTTACGTCAACTGTTGATGATTGGATGGCTTCGTTTTGTTTTGACCATTCAATGACGAAGATCAATCGATGTGTAAAGTTTGTATAGGTCGTCGTTGGTGTTGATGAGTGATTGTTATGAAAATCACGATGAAGATCGATAAAAGCTTGATAAGCTTCAGTATATTGATTTTTTTCAAAATCAAAATTTTGATTTTCATATGGATAGCACTGGGAATTTAACCATACACGAAGATTCGTTAATTTAACATGATCGAATTTGCTGATTTCCTTATTCGGATTGTCTTTGCGATCCGTTTGGAAGGCAACAATTACATATCTAGGTCGTTCTTGATTGGTAGTTGTCTTAACGCTCCATATATCCTTCTTAAATTGGCTTAGTGAGGGTAATTCGAAAAGCTCCCAATTTCTAAATTCAATCTGTATAGGGATATTTTTATTCATTTGATCTAGAAGATATAATTTTGATTGATCACTCGGATATACGTGTTTTAATTTTGAGCATAAATCATGAATTTTAATTGTTGCTGTCTTTGTTCCATTAGTAAAAGACCAGTTGTCATCAGACCGATTGCGTACTAATCGAATTTTGTGTTTTCCATTGATAATTGTCTTGTAATCGTGAAAGCAGGCAAATAAAAATGATAATGGAATACGTAGACTAACATACTCATTATCAGCTGCTAGAGATACTACTGTACCACTATCAGGACACCAATCAGCTGTTTCTAAAGCTCTACTTCCATCATGATTGTAACACAATAAGCCTTTAATGGTTGTTGTTGTTCCAACGTCTCGTACTTTTTCAATTTCTTTACCATTCAATTCGTATGCAATTGAGTCGAATAGATATGCACCTAAATTATTAGATAATTTACAATCACCAGAAACTGTTGCATTAGCAATTTCTTCATATTTACAAATTAAATATAAAAATGATTCATAAAACGACATAAAAACATCCTGTTGATTAATGTTGATTTCAATTTCATCGTGATTTTGAAATGATGAAATTGTCGGATGATACGTATGATATCCTTCTTTTTCAATACTATCGTCGAATCTTACATTTTTGTATATTTGTAGTTTTTCGGACATTGTAACCTATATCTTTTAATATTTGAATGCTTGCTTGTGTCAATATTGTTGTTGTTGTTGTTGATGCAGATGACAACGACGTCTGACTGATCGGAAATGATTGAATCTGAAGTATTTTATAGTAAGCACCTCAATCCCCACCACTATGGAAAACTAAGCCCATTGCTTTTCAATTCTAAACTGATAACAAGTTCTTCTCCTAGGAAATTAATCAATCACCGTTTTGATCTAACTCTCTGATGGTTAAATTGTCAATGAAATGTTTATTCAAAATTGGCAAGTATATATGAATTCTTGGCTTATATAGCATAACCTGGATTTACTGCTGGCGCAAATTCATATATTGTGTGTGATGGACGATTATTATAGTATGATCCTGTTGTTATATTTCATTCAATACGAATTGATAAAACTTTGATTATCACAACTGGTTGATCAGATGAATGAAGTTGATTAGGTGGTAGAACTTATTTTGAATATCCTAATAACATTCCAATATTATCGCCTTTAGTGAAGTCAATTTCATATTTACTCTTCAATTCACACTTTAACGTATTATTGTTCGGCTTCCGTAAAAGAAATTCTGCCTTATTAATATCATTAAATGGACTAAGTTGTTCTTGTAGGTAGTTTTCAATGTGTGTTGTCTCATATGCACCAGTTGCAATGAATTATTTCTTTTTCTATACCATTATCTTTATAGTAGAACTTATTCTGTCCCTCTTCAAAGTTTGGTATTGTTTTGTATGAATGAAAACCGATAAGGGCCTATGAGTAACTACCGTTGGGATTCAAATTGATTGGAGGATAAAAGTCTACAGATAGCACACTGCTACGACCTTTGAATGTGAATGTTAAAGACATGACTGAGCAATGAATATTCAAGCACCTTTATTATATAAGAATTTTAGACATAAGTGTTCACAATTATATGTATTATATTTTTGTAGATTATTAAAATTATATAAAATATATTTACATTTTCAATACTTGATTAGTTTTTTTTGGAGGCTTTAGATTTCCATAATTATCAAAATAAAGCACTTCATTATTTTGTTTATAATATGCTACCCAGTGTGTACCACTACCTTCTCGACAATCTAAATTAACAATACCTGTTTCGTATTTTCTAATTTTTGAGGTAAATCATCTCTCATGAAAACACCTCGAAAATTAGGAATCTTACGCCTTTCAGCATATGTTCGTAGTTGATGATCAATTAGGGGACGAGAAGGTAGTTTCAGTGGTAGATTTTTGTCAAACACAATCCCAATCCTGTTTCGTGTTTTTTCAAGTACAATCCATTACCTTTTCTATCTAAGGCAATGGCTTCCACTGTGCGATTTTGACGTTCGGCCTCTTCCAAGTTTTTCTTGCGGCTTTAGCATCGTTCACAGCTTTTGTTGCAGCAGCTGGACTACCTGTTGATGCTTCTAATGCAGATAAACTACCCAATAATAAGGGTAACCATCCACCAGAATTTTTTTGATGTGGGTATAGTTCGAGGTAAACGAAAACGTTTACGCCACCAGCTTTTTTAACAGCTACACGAGCCACTTTAACTATTGTTCCAATACTATCAGATCCATTGGTGGTCTTCTTCAGTTGATCGATAATATCCTTCTTAAATGCACATTTCTTCAATTGTTTTCGTCGTCGTCTAAGTCCGATTCCCAATTTTTGTTTGGTTTTCATTATATTCGTTACCAAATTGGCGGCTGCTTTTTTCCCTAGTGAAGCGTCACGTGACGTAACTCTATTCTCTAAAATTTTATCGGCTCTATGTCAATTTTCAAGATTTTTACTCTGCGAATACGCTATATTGTGTTGTTTACATGCACGATCTAATTCGTTAATTCACGGATCGCCCCGCTTCAATTGCTTAGCTAGTTTCGTACCAGGTCCACAGTATTGATATCCGGGGATATGTAATTCAATTGGAAATTTGTTAATAAAGGAATTAACAAGTCCGTCACCTTTGAACGTCAACATTAAACTGCCAAAATGACGTCTGCCTTCTTATATAAATACCCGCAGATTGACCGACATGCCGTCAGTAGTTATGATGAACGTTGTCAAATATAAACTATCTCTTAAAATAAATTTATCATGACATGTCAGTTGTGAAAAATCATCATCGACACAGTACACTCCTTCCCGATACGATGAGAACAATAATTTGTGGACCTAGTGAATGTATTAAAACAAATGTGTTAATTAGTCTTTTACTGGAACCGAATGGGTTACGTTTCGAAAATGTCTACATATTTTCCAAATCACTCTTTCAACCGAAATATAAGTTCCTTAGGAGTGCCCTCTTCTAAAGTCAAAAAATTTGGATACTATCCATTTAAAAGTAATAATGTAATCATACCAACACGTGATGCAAGAATTATATCTGCATTCATTTTTGACGATATAGAAGTACCTGGCGAACAGGAGAGAATCCGAGTATACTTCATTGTGGGTCGACATAGGTGTATTGATTGTTTCTACTTGTGTCAAACATATACACGCATTCCAAAACAATTAATACGTGACTATGCATATGTGGTTGTGATTTTTAAAGAATGTGAACATAATTTGAAAATGATTTATCGTGAGAATGTAGGAAGTGATATGAATTCGAAGTATTCAAATGTATCTGTAATGAATTGTTGGAAATATAAGTATGGATTTTTGGTAAAATTAAAAGATGAAAATCTACGGAATGGACGCTATTGAAAACAATTTGATTGCTTCATCAAACTGTAAATAGACTGATAAATCTACATCATCAAACATTCTTTGTTCAACTGTGACAATGTTAAGTCAATAACAGATACAAATTAAGAAGAAATTATTAGAAGCCGCTGATAATTTTAGAAAAAAATTGAAACAATTAAAGAATGAACAAATAGATCAGACGGAGACAATCGACAAACTTCTGGAACCGATTAAAAAGCCATTAGATGAACTGGTGTTGGAAAAGAAGAAGAAGAAAAAGAAAACTATTAAAAGAGAACAAATAGCAGAAGATGAACAACAACAACCACTACCTCCACCAAAAATTAAGTTGAGGACAAAGAAGAAAAAGAAAGTGTACCGCGCTTTCCGTATGTGCCGAGGAGACACTTCTTTGCAAGTAAATTCGCCGCCGACGACGGTGAAGATGAAGACGACGACGGACGAAGATGAAGACGACGACGGCGAAGATGAAGACAGTGACGACGATGACGATGTGGAAGAATTATTTATGGATCAATCAAAATTATCTGGCAAGGCTTATACTGATTACATCAATCAATATCCAGCAATTGCACAACACTATATTGAAAAATTGATTCAAAAACACAAACAATCACTTCAAAAATCAATTATTATGAGGCGACGGAGAAGCTAACTCTGGGCAATACAGTTTTGTATATTGAGCCTGATGGTGATATAAAAGTATTGAATGAAGTTTTCAAGGGAACAGAAGGACTGTATGATTTGTTGTTTTTGAAAAATGTCTCCCACATAAGCTTTCAATTACGTATCAAGACGCTTATAAGAGATAATGAACAGTCTTACAAATGCCTATTGACGGATCCACAGAAGAAAATACAAGGAGATACATCATATGAATATCAAAAAGATTATTAAACCGGAATATAAGATCACAGTATACAGTTGACCTTCATCCTTGAATGGGAGGAGTTTTTTAATTTACGAATTACAATAGAAACGAATAAAGGGAATGCATCAAGAGAGTGATAATTTTATTGAAAACGAGATCATGCTATTAAAAAAAAGAGATTCATTGAATTACATATAATGACATCATTGTTTTATTGGTCATCGCTATCAATAGAGGTAGATGTGCCGTATTTTCCTACCTAAAGAAGCAACCTGGATATAAATCTAAGTCATTTCATCTTCAACTCTCCCTATTGTATTCAAGCATTACCATGGTTTGACGTTTCATGGATTGAAAAACGTTTTATAAATTATTTGAAAAAACATTGGATATTTATTATTAGGGCTTAAATTCATTTCCATTAGCCTATAATTTTTATTATCATATATTTTCCAATACTTTTGTATGTGCCTTAATTTTTTATGTCTGTTGTCATGCATTTAATATGCTGTTTTTCCTTAAACCTTTTTAGAATCATTAGCATTGACAAATTCGGACGTGCTTGGAAGAGAAAATTCAGTGAAAATGATAATAATGCAATTGGAAGTCGTGTTTGGCACAATCTATATAGAGTATACTACTGATGGCAATCTTGACTTAAAGAATCATCGAATCTGACATGACGGTGAAGATGTAAAGGACTCAACCACTGAAGGGTACGTTGATGAACTAAAAAAAATGATATAGAATAAACCAAATAGAAACAAATTAAAAAAAAATGATAGTACAATTGTAGAAAAGATTAAAAATTAGAACGATTAATAGATCGAAATTCAAACACATAAACACATTGACAGATCAAATAGAAAACTTCAATATTATAAAAATAGTCGAAAAATTAAGGACTCTATCAATCAAATATACCAACAATTAAAGATCACATAAAGAAGCTTAATGATGGTTTTACAAAAACGAGATATAATCAATTAACGATAAATTCACCGCATTTGATAAGATATTGAAGGAGCTGAATAATACAATAAGGAGTACAAGGAATCAATTGGAAAATATTGAAAAATTAATTAAGACATATAACCTACAATTTATTGATATCAATAAGATAATATAACTACAGAAAAATTAAAACAATTTAATAGATAGGTTTAGCAGATTTATTAATGAAAACAATTGTGAAAGTTGAACAGTTTGTCATCAGAAGGTTATCGTGGCAATACCTCTTCATCGATATCATTTTTCAAATTCATTATACTCGGCTAGTGAAGTGAATAAAATATCGAAAAGAAATAATGTCATTGAAAGAACATGTTGTTAATGATATATATAAACCAGCTCGAAAAAATTTCCTTAGACGTCGTACAATTATAAAAGGTCTAGATGAACTTTGGCTGATGGATTTAGCCGATCTTAGTAAACATTCAAAAAAAAACAATGGATACAAGTATATATTGGCGGTAATTTATTGTTTTTCAAAATATATCTGGACTCAACCATTAAAATCTAAATCAAGCAATGAAGCAATGTAACGTCAGCAATGAAAACAATATTACAACAACACAACAAGGTCGTCATCCAAAGAAGCTTCAGTCAGATCAAGGAAAGGAGTTTTTTAATAAACAATTTAGTGCTTTAATGAAGAAAGTATGGAATTAGCCATTATCATACATATAGTGTAAAAGAAGCTTCTATTGCTGAACGTGTAATTAGAATTTAAAAAGTAAATTATATAAATTATTTACAATGAATGCGTCATATAATTGGATAAAAATTCTTGATGACGTCACTAAAGTTTACAATAATACACTACACAGAACGATAAAGATGAAACCTAATGAACCTAATGAACCTAATGAAGTAAATAAAGATAACGAGCAAGAAATTCTACAATCATCCTAAAATAATTTGAAGAAGTCACTGCTGGAAAATTCAAGAAAGACGATCTTGTTCGTATCAGTAAGATGAAACATTTATTCGACAAAGGTTATACACCAAATTGCAAAACAGAATTTTTTAAAATTATAAAAGCAAATAATAGCAATCCTGTGACGTATTTACTAGAAGATTTACGTGGTCAACCAATCTGTGGATGTTTCTATGAAGAAGAATTACAAAAGACCCACTATCCAAGTATCTATTTAATTGAAAAGGTGCTACGTCGTAAAGGTTGTAAATTATTTGTTGAATGGTTTGGATTTTGATAGTGTACATAATAGCTGGATTGATATGAAAGACATTACACAAAAATGATATATTCATTTATTTCTATAAAATGTAATTTTCGAAATTCGTCTAAAAATAGTTTTTCCATTCAA
>JAJEOX010000279.1:0-49985 GCA_020740385.1 Mylabris phalerata
TCTGAATTAAAATTCGTCTAAGTTTGTGTGGTACTAGAAAATTTCGCGAATTACCTTTCATATAACTTTGTGAGTTCCCACGACGTTCTGTGAATACATATTCTTAGGCAACCATTGAACAACTTTGTAAAAAATTATGCTTCCTTTCTAGGATTTAGCCCGTCCTCCAATCATAACGCTCATAACAATTAAATGCATCAAAATTCCAAGAGAGTCAAGGCTGCTCCCGTCATTTACCACTGAATTAAAATTCGTGTAGGTTTGTTCGGGACTTCAAAAGTCCTCGAATTAACATTCATGTAACTTTGTGAGGTCTCAAGACGTTCAATTAATGCATATTCTCAGGCAACATTTGAACAACATTATTAAGATAAAGCTTTCAAGCTCGTGTGTAGCTCCTCCACTTATCATAACACTCCTAACCATTTAAAGACGAAATAACAAGAGAGTGAATACTACTCCCGCCGTTTGCTCTCACTAAATTTCGAGTAAGTATGTGTGGTATTACGAAGTTTCTATAATTTACACTCAAGTGAATTTGCAAGGTCACTCGACGTCCTATAAATACATATTATCAAGCAACCATTGAACAACTTTGTCCAAAATAATGCCTTATATATTGTGTGTACCCCGTCCTCCAATCATAACGCTCCTAACAATTAAATTAATCAAAATTACAAGAGAGTCTAGGCTACTCCCGCTATTTACCCAATGAATCAAAATTCGTACAAGTTTGTGAGGTACAAGAAATTTCGCGAATTAACTCTCATGTAACTTTGTGAGGTCCCACGACATTCTGTGAATACATATTCTAGAACAACCATTGAACAACTTTGTAAAAAATAACAATTCCTTTCTGGGATGCAGCCCGCCGTCCAATCATAACGCTCATAACCATTAAGAGGATCAAAATTGCAAGAGAGTCAAGGCTACTCCCGTCATTTACCCCCTGAATTAAAATTCATGTAGGTTTGTTCGGGACTTCAAAAATCTTCGAATTAACTTTCATGTAATTTCGTGAGGTCTCAAGACACTCTATGAATACCTATTCTCAGGCAACTACTGAACAACTTTTTTCTTGATAAAGCTTTCAAGCACGTGTATAGCTCCTACATTTATCATAACACTCCTACCAATTTAAAAACGAGACAACAAGAGAGTGGATGCTACTCCCTCAGTTTGCCCTCTGAACTTAAGTTCGTGTAAGTTTGTGTGATACTACGAAGCTCCTTTAATTTACACTCAAGTAAATTTGTTATGTCCCTCGACGTTCTGTAAAAATATATTCTCAAGCAACCATTGAACAACTTTGTCCAAAATAATGCTTCATTTATTGTGTGTAGCCCGTCCTCCAATCATTACGCTCCTCACAATTAAATGAATCAAAATTACTAGAGAGTCAAGGCTACTACAGCCTATTACCCTCTGAATCAAAATTGGTGTAATTTTGTGTGGTATAAGGAAATTTCGCAAATTAACTTTCATGTAACTTTGTGATGTCCCACAACGTTTTGTGTATTCATGTTATTAAGCAACCATTGAACAACTTTGTAAAAAATAATGCTTTCTTCCGTGGGGGTAGCAGGTCCTCCAATCATTACGCTCCTAACAATAAAGTTAATCAAAATTACAAGAGTGTCAAGCCTACTCCCGCCATTTACCCTCTGAATCAAAACTCGTGTAAGTTTGTACGGGACTTCAAAAATCCTCGAATGATCTTTCATGTAACTTCGTGAGGTTTCAAAACATCCAATCAATGCTAATTCTCAGGCAACTATAGACCAACTTTTTTCTGGATAAAGCTTTCATTCTCGTGTGTAGCTCCTCCACTTATCATAACACTCCTAATCATTTAAAAACGAAAAAACAAGAGAGTGAATGCTACTTTCGCCGATTGCCCTCACTAAAATCCGTGTGAGTTTGTGTGGTACTACGAAGTTCCATTAATTTACACTCAAGTGAATTTGTTAGGTCCCTCGACGATCTGTAAATACATATTTTCAAGCAACCATTGAACAACTTTGTCCAAAATAATGCCTTATGTATTGTGTGTAGGCCGTCCTCCAATCATAACCCTCCTAACAATTAAATGAATCAAAATTAAAAGAGAGTCAAGGCTACTCCCGACATTTACCCTCTGAATCAAAATTCGTTTAAGTTTGTGTGGAACTAGGAAATTTCGCGAATTCCCTTTCATTTGACTTAGTGAGGTCCCACGACGTTCTGTGAAAGCATATTATTAAGCAACCATTGAACAACTTTGTAAAAAATTATGCTTCCTTTCTAGGATTTAGCCCGTCCTCCAATCATAACGCTCATTACAATTTAATGGATCAAAATTGCAAGAGGGTCAAGCCCACTCCCGCCATTTACCCCTTGAATTAAAATTGGTGTAACTTTGTTCGGGACTTCAAAAGTCCGCGAATTAACATGCATGTAACATTGTTAGGTCTCAAGACGTTCAATTAATGCATATTTTCAGGCAACTATTGAACAACTTTACTCTTGATAAAGCATTCATGCTCGAGTGTAGCTCCTCCACTTATCATAACACTCCTAACAATTCAAAAACGAAATAACAATTGAGTGATTGCTATTCCCGGAATTTGCCCTCTGAACAAAAGTTCGAGTAAGTTTGTGTGGTACTACGAAATTCTATTAATTTACACTCATGTGAATTTGTTAGGTCACTCGACGTTCTGTAAATACATATTATCAAGCAACCATTGAACAACTTTGTCCAAAATAATGCCTTATTTATTGTGTCTAGCCCGTCCTCCAATCACAACGCTCCAAAAAATCAAATGAATCTAAATTACAAGAGAGTCATGACTAGTCCCGACATGTACCCTCTGAATCAAAATTCGTGTAAATTCGTGTGGTACGAGGAAATTTTGCAAATTGACTTTCATGTAACTTTGTGAGGTCCCACAACATTTTGAGAATGCATTTTATTAAGCAACCATTGAACAAATTTATAAAAATTAATGCTTCTTTTCAGGGATGCAGGCCGCCGTCCAATCACAACGCTCATAACAATTAAATAGATCAAAGTTGCAAGAGAGTCAAGGCTACTCCCGCCATTTATCACTGAATTAAAATTCGTGTAGGTTTGCTCGGGACTTCAAAAATCCTCGAATTAATTTTCTTACAACTTCGTGAGGTATTTAGACATTCAATGAATACTTATTCTCAGGCAACTATTGAACCACTTTTCTCTAGATAAAGCTTTCCAGCTCGTATGCAACTCCTCCACATATCATCACACTCCTAACAATTTAAAAACGAATTAACTAGAGAGTGAATGCTACTCACGCCGTTTGCCCTCTGAACTAAACTTCGTGTAAGTTTGTGTGGTACCACGAAGTTCCATAAGTTAACACTCAAGTAAACTTGTTAGGTCCCTCGACGTTCTGTGAAAACATATTCTCAAGCAACCATTGAACAACTTTTCCAAAATAAAGCTTTATTAATTGTGTGTAGCCCGTCCTCCAGTCATAACGCTCCTAATAAATAAATGAATCAATGTTACAAGAGAGTCAAGGCTACTCCTGAGATTTACCCTCTGAATTAAAATTCGTATAAGTTTATGTGGTTCTAGGAAAATTCGCAAATTTACTTTCATGTAACTTTTTGAGGTACCACGACATTCTGTGAAAGCATTTTATTAAGCAACCATTGAACAAATTCGTAAAAAATTACGCTTCCTTTCAGGGATGCAGCCCGCCGTCCAATCATAACGCTCATAACAATTAAATGGATCAAAATTGCAAGAGAATCAAGGCTACTCCCGACATTTACCCTCTGAATCAAAATTCGTTTAAGTTTGTGTGGAACTAGGAAATTTCGCGAATTCCCTTTCATTTGACTTACAAGTAAACCTTACGAAGTCGAAACTCCCGATTTGGATGATTTTTGGTATATAAGTACTTCATTCTATTCTAAGGGATGCGTGTTTTGTCATTCGTGCCCATACGCAAGTTTAAGGGAGAAAATGGGGGTTGAAGTTACCCCTGCAAAATCAGTTTTTTTGCAATATCTCTAGAATGGTTCAATATTTTTTGATAATTCAAAAACTGAAAGATAGACATTTGTGAGGGCTATAACGTGGTAGAGACCAATTGTCAATATCTTGTTGGGGGTGGAAATGACAGGCACTTATATGCCGTTTTTTACGGTTTTTTGCAATTTTACACCCCATGGTAAAACATAGAAATACGAAATTTTTTGTAATTGTAGGAAATTACAAAATAAAAGTTACCTGTTCGAGGGTTTTTCATTATTTTTAATTGTTACCTTATAAATAATTTTTAAGTGTTGTAACTTTAGGGGTGAATTTTGGCTATGTATATTATTTTTTGAAATCGTATTTATGTGGGTTTTGAAGACATTTGAAGAACCTTTTAAATGATATATGAATGACTACCCCAAGCTACCCCTTAATGAATTATGCTAATATGACTTTATGAACAAATATTTTATTACTATTAGTGATTCTACTCATCGTAATTATTTTATTTTGTTTGTATTATTTATATAATGATCCAATTTTTTATTTTAATTATTATTTCTACCAATTACAACCCCTTCCAAATTATGATAATATAAATTTATAGAAAAATATTCTATTATTCTATTTACAATTATTCTAGAAACTCCCTACATTTTACATATTTCCATATACGTAACAACTTGCTTATGATCAGCAGTTGTTATAGTAATGATAAATTTGGAAGAAATGTTCAAAGCAAAGATTTTACCTGCACCATCTGCAGGTTACATTCACAAACGTTACATGTACGGTTTGTATGATAGGCTTTGAATAAAAAATCTGTAGAAAAATCTGGTCTTTCATTTAGAAATTCACTCTGGTACCACGCATATTTGAATAATTCTGTATATCTTGGGGAAGAAAACTGATTATGGACTGATTGTAGTTTAATTATGTTATCCCTTAAGTGAATATTACAATCATATCATGACAACAACACAATGTTCGAGAACTGTTTAACGAATTTCTTCCATTGGCGAAAGCCATAAACTTCTAGAGCTTGAATAAGTACAGTAGACTCCTTTGGTAAATTCATAATTTCGACACATGTGGATTGTGGGACTATTTCATACAAAGCCTTTGCTTTCTGGCCAAACAGATTTTGTGTTGCTGTCTGGGGTGAACACATAGGCAAAACACTCTTCAAATCGTTCTTTCGCCAATTTACCAAATTTTGTTGCCATTATATATCATAGTTCAGAAGGGGTTGTAATTGGTAGAAATAGTAATTAAAATAAAAAATCGGATAATTATATACTAGATAAGGTAAATAAAAAAATTACTATAAGTAGAATCACTAATAGTAATAAAATATTTTTTCATAAAGTCAGATTAACATAATTCATTAAGGGGTAGTTTGGGGTACTCATTCATATATCATTTGAAAGATTCTTCAAATGTCTTCAAAACCCACATAAATACGATTTCAAAAAATAATATACATAGCCAAAATTCACCCCTAAACTTACAACACTTAAGAATTATTTATGAGGTAACAATTGAAAATAATGAAAAATCCTCGAACAGGTAACTTTTATTTTGTAATTTTCTACCACTACAAAAAATTTCATATTGGTATGTTTTACCATGGGGTGTAAAACTGCAAAAAACCGTAAAAAACTGCACATAAGTGCCTGTCATTTCCACCCCCAATAAGATATTGACAATTCGTTTCCACCACGTTATAGCCCTCACAAATGTCTATCTTTCAGTTTTTGAATTATCAAAAAATATTGACCCGTTCTAGAGATATTGCCCAAAAACTGATTTTGCAGGGGTAACTTCAACCCCCATTTTCTCCCTTAAGCTTGCGTATGAACACGAATGAAAAAACACGCATCCCTTAGAATAGAATGAAGTACTTATATACCAAAAATCATCAAAATCGGGAGTTTTGACTTCGTAAGGTTTACTTGTTAGTGAGGTCCCACGACGTTTTGTGAAAGCATATTATTAAGCAACCATTGAACAACTTAGTCCAAAATTAAGCTTTACTTATTGCGTGTAGCCCGTCCTCCAGTCATAACGCTCCTAACAATTAAATGAATCAAAATTACAAGAGAGTCAATGCTTCTCCCGAAATTTACCCTCTGAATCTAAATTCGTTTAAGTTTGTGTGGAACTAGGAAATTTCGCGAATTCCCTTTCATTTGACTTAGTGAGGTCCCACGACGTTCTGTGAAAGCATATTATTAAGCAACCATTTAACAACTTTGTAAAAAATTATGCTTCCTTTCTAGGATTTAGCCCGTCCTCCAATCATAACGCTCATTACAATTAAATGGATCAAAATTGCAAAAGGGTCAAGCCCACTCCCGCCATTTACCCCTTGAATTAAAATTCGTGTAAGTTTGTTTGGGACTTCAAAATACCGCGAATTAACATGCATGTAACTTCGTTAGGTCTCAAGACGTTCAATTAATGCTTATTTTTAGGCAACTATTGAACAACTTTATTCTTGATAAAGCTTTCTGGCTCGTGTGTAGCTCCTTCACTTATCATAACACTCCTAACAATTCAAAAACGAAATAACAATTGAGTGATTGCTATTCCCGGAGTTTGCCCTCTGAACAAAAGTTCGAGTAAGTTTGTGTGGTACTACGAAATTCCATTAATTTACACTCATGTGAATTTGTTAGGTCACTCGACGTTCTGTAAATACATATTATCAAGCAACCATTGAACAACTTTGTCGAAAATTATGCATTACTTATTGTGTGTAGCCCGTCCTCCAGTCATGACGCTCCTCACAATTAAATGAATCAAAATTACAAGAGAGTCAATGCTTCTCCCGGCATTTAACAAGTGAATCAAAATTCGTGTAAGTTTGTGTGGTACTAGGAAATTTCGCGAATTATCTTTCATGTAACTTTGTGAGGTCCCACGACGTTCTGCTAATGCATATTAGTAAGCAACCGTCGAACAACTTTGTAAAAAATAATGCTTCCTTTCAGGGATGTAGCTCGCCGTCCAATCAGTCTGACCTGGCTTTGCGAGGTTATGCTAATTACAATTCAAAATCCTTCGTGAAGTTTCACGACGTTCTATCAATCCAAATTCAATAGTTACGATTGAACAACATTATTCAAAATGGGGACTTTGGGCCTGTGGTACCCGTCTCCTTCATTTTAAACAGTTAAATTCTCAATAGGCTCGATGTAATAGAAGGGTCATCATTACTCCTGCCCTCTTCTCGAAGAGCAAAAATTCATTGAACTTCTAAAGGATTTCCGAAGTTCCTCAAATCTAAATCATGTTACTTCGTGAAATCTCTCGACCTTAAATTAATACAAATTATCAAGCACATGTTGAGCAACATAATTCAAAACAGATCATTCAAACAGGTGTGAGAGCCTTCCTCTACAGATTAAGCAGCTGACAACTCAAAGGGCAATGTGTAATAGTAGAGCGATTTTTACTCCCGCCGTGTCCTCGATGAAACAAAATGCATTCATCTTCGAGAGGCTTTGCGAAGTTATACTAATTACAATTCAGGTTACTTCGTGAAGACACACGACGTTCAATGAATAGAAATTCCCAAACTACGATTGAACGAGATTATTCTAAATCAAGACTTCAGGCATGTATGTAGCCCGTCCACTACATATTAAACAATTCACATCTCAAATTGCTCGATGTAATAGAAGAGTCATCATTACTTCCCCCCTTTTCTCGATGAACAAAAATTAATTGAACTTCAAAAGGTTTTCCGAATTTCCTCGAATCAAAATCCTGTTCCTTGTCGAAGTCTCTGAACTTTAAATTAGATCATATAATCAAGCACATATCGAACAACATTATTCAAAATTGATCATTCAGGCTTGTATGAAGTTCTTATACTTCAGATTAAATAGCTAACTTTTCGAAATTCAAGCTGTAAATGCACAGCACTTTTTACTCAAGTCGTGTACTCGATGAAACAAAATTCATTCATCTTTGAATAGCTTTGCTAAGTTATACTATTTACAATTCATTACACTTCGTGAAGTCTCACGACGTTCTATGACTCCAAATTCCCTGGTTACGATAGAACAACATTATTCAAAATAGGGACATTGGGCCCGTGTGTATCCGTCCACTACAGATCAAATAGGTAGCATCTCAATAGGCTCGAAATAATAGAAGAGTCATCATTACTCCTGCCCTCTTCTCGATTAACAAAGATTCATTGAACTTCAAAAGGTTTTCCCAATTTCATCGAATCAAAATCATGTAACTTCGTGAAGTCTCACGACGTTAAATTAATACATATTATCAAGCACATGTTGAACGACATGATTTAAAATAGATCATTCAGGCTAGTGCGAAGCCCTTCCTCTACCGATTAAACAGCTAGCATCTCAAAAAGCAAGGTGTAATTGGAGAGCAATTTCTACTCCCGCACTGTACTCGATGAAACGAAATTCATTCATCTTCGAGTGGCTTTGCGAATTTATACTAATAACCATTCATGCTGCTTTGTGAAGCCTAACGACGTTCTATGAGTCCAAATTCCCAAGTTACGATAGAACGAAATTATTCAAAATTGGCACTTTAGGCCTGTGTGTAGACCGTCCACTACAGCTTAACCGCTAGCTTCTCAAAGGGCTCGATGTAGTAGAAGTCATCATTACTTCAGCTCACTTCTCGGTGAACAAAAATTCATTGTTATTCAAATGGTCTTCCCAAGTTCTTCGGATCAAAATCATGTTACTTCGTGAAGGCTTATGACGTTAAATTAATACACTTTGTGAAGCACATATTGAACAACACTATTTAAAATAGATCTTTCAGGCTAGTGTGAAGTCCTTCCTCTACAAACTAAACTGATAACATGTCGAAAGGCAAGGTGCAAAAGAAGATCAATTTTTACTCAAGCCGTGTACTCGATGAAACAAAACTCATTCATCTTCGAGTGGCTTTGCGAAGTTATACTAATGACAATGCATGACCCGCCGTGAAGTCTCACGAGCCACTTTTTGCACTAAATCATGATTTTTATTGAAATGAGATCCTGTTTCTTTGATTCCGTGCAAAAAGTTGCTCAAAAGAGGACTTTTTCGAAATTTTATGAGCAAAAATTGCTTTTTTCTCCAAACGGAGACGATTTAGCCAATTTTGGTAAGTTTTATGGTGATCGAGCATACAGCGAGCTATGACACGTAATGATTTAGGGACTTCACGACGTGAAATTACGGTTTACAACGTTAGCAAGTAGGTGCAACGCCTATTTCACACCTAAATTTTGAAATTTCATGTAAAAATAGTCAATTTGATGGTCAAACAGGCATGTTTTTCATGAAAATTTCAATTTCTAGTAAATGAAATTATCAACTTCACTGATTTTTAATGAAATGAGATGCTCTTTGTTTGAGTTAATGCAAAAACTTGTTCAAAAGAGGACTTTTTCGAAATTTTTTGAGCAAAATTTGCTTTTTTCTCCAAACGGAGACGATTTAGCCAATTTTATTAAGTTTTATGGTGATCGAGCGTACAGCGAGCTATGACACGTAATGATTTAGGGACTACATGACGTGAAATTGTGGTTTACAACGTTAGCAAGTAGGTGCAACGCCAATTTCACACATAAATCTTGAAATTTCATGTAAAAATAGTCAATTTGATGGTCAAACAGGCATGTTTTTCATGAAAATTTCTATTTCTAGTAAATGAAATTATCAACTTTACTGATTTTTAATGAAATGAGATTCTGTTTCTTTGATCCTGTGCAAAAAGATGCTCAAAAGAGGACTTTTTTGAAATTTTATGAGCAAAAATTGCTTTTTTCTCCAAACGGAGAAGATTTAGCCAATTTTGGTAAGTTTTATGGTGATCGAGCATACAGCGAGCTATGACACGTAATGATTTAGGGACTTCATGACGTGAAATTGGGATTTACAACGTTAGCAAGTAGGTGCAACGCCTATTTCACAAATAAATTTTGAAATTTCATGTAAAAATAGTCAATTTGATGGTCAAACAGGCATGTTTTTCATGAAAATTTCTATTTCTTGTAAATGAAATTATCAACTTTCCTGATTTTTAATGTAATGAGATCCTGTTTCTTTGATCCTGTGCAAAAAGGTGCTCAAAAGAGGACTTTTTCGAAATTTTATGAGCAAAAATTGCTTTTTTCTCCAAACGGAGAAGATTTAGCCAATTTTGGTAAGTTTTATGGTGATCGAGCGTACGGCGAGCTACGACACGTAATAATTTAATAATTTTAGGACGAGAAATTTGGATTTTCAACGTTAGCATGTAGGTGCAACGCCTATTTCACACCTAAATTTTGAAATTTCATGTAAAAATAGTCAATTTGATGGTCAAACAGGCATGTTTTTCATGAAAATTTCTATTTCTAGTAAATGAAATTATCAACTTTACTGATTTTTAATGAAATGAGATCCTGTTTCTTTGATCCTGTGCAAAAAGGTGCTCAAAAGAGGACTTTTTCGAAATTTTATGAGCAAAAATTGCTTTTTTCTCCAAACGGAGACGATTTAGCCAATTTTGGTAAGTTTTATGGTGATCGAGCGTACAGCGAGCTATGACACGTGATGATTTAGGGACTTCATGACGTGAAATTACGGTTTACAACGTTAGCAAGTAGGTGCAACGCCTATTTCACACCTAAATTTTGAAATTTCATGTAAAAATAGTCAATTTGATGGTCAAACAGGCATGTTTTTCATGAAAATTTCTATTTCTAGTAAATGAAATTATCAACTTTACTGATTTTTAATGAAATGAGATGCTGTTTGTTTGAGTCTGTGCAAAAACTTGCTCAAAAGAGGACTTTTTCGAAATTTTTTGAGCAAAATTTGCTTTTTTCTCCAAACGGAGACGATTTAGCCAATTTTGGTAAGTTTTATGGTGATCGAGCGTACAGCGAGCTATGACACGTAATGATTTAGGGACTACATGACGTGAAATTGGGATTTACAACGTTAGCAAGTAGGTGCAACGCCTATTTCACACATAAATTTTGAAATTTCATGTAAAAATAGTCAATTTGATGGTCAAACAGGCATGTTTTTCATGAAAATTTCTATTTCTAGTAAATGAAATTATCAACTTTACTGATTTTTAATGAAATGAGATTCTGTTTCTTTGATCCTGTGCAAAAAGTGGCTCAAAAGAGGACTTTTCGAAAATTTTATGAGCAAAAATTGCTTTTTTCTCCAAACGGAGAAGATTTAGCCAATTTTGGTAAGTTTTATGGTGATCGAGCATACAGCGAGCTATGACACGTTAAGATTTAGGGACTTCACGACGTGAAATTGAATTTACAACGTTAGCAAGTAGGTGCAACGCCTATTTCACACATAAATTTTGAAATTTCATGTAAAAATAGTCAATTTGATGGTCAAACAGGCATGTTTTTCATGAAAATTTCTATTTCTAGTAAATGAAATTATCAACTTTACTGATTTTTAATGAAATGAGATCCTGTTTCTTTGATCCTGTGCAAAAAGTTGCTCAAAAGAGGACTTTTTCGAAATTTTATGAGCAAAAATTGCTTTTTTCTCCAAACGGAGACGATTTAGCCAATTTTGGTAAGTTTTATGGTGATCGAGCGTACAGCGAGCTATGACACGTAATGATTTAGGGACTTCATGACGTGAAATTACGGTTTACAACGTTAGCAAGTAGGTGCAACGCCTATTTCACACCTAAATTTTGAAATTTCATGTAAAAATAGTCAATTTGATGGTCAAACAGGCATGTTTTTCATGAAAATTTCTATTTCTAGTGAATGAAATAGGCAACTTTACTGATTTTTTATGCAATGAGATGTTGTTTGTTTGATCCTGTGCAAAAAGGTGCTCAAAAGAGGACTTTTTCGAAATTTTATGAGCAAAAATTGCTTTTTTCTCCAAACGGAGAAGATTTAGCCAATTTTGGTAAGTTTTATGGTGATCGAGCGTACAGCGAGCTATGACACGTAATGATTTAGTAATTTTAGGACGTGAAATTTGAATTTTCAACGTTAGCAAGTAGGTGCAACGCCTATTTCACACCTAAATTTTGAAATTTCATGTAAAAATTGTCAATTTGATGGTCAAACAGGCATGTTTTTCATGAAAATTTCTATTTCTAGTAAATGAAATTATCAACTTTACTGATTTTTAATGAAATGAGATCCTGTTTCTTTGATCCTGTGCAAAAAGTTGCTCAAAAGAGGACTTTTTCGAAATTTTATGAGCAAAAATTGCTTTTTTCTCCAAACGGAGACGATTTAGCCAATTTTGGTAAGTTTTATGGTGATCGAGCATACAGCGAGCTATGACACGTAATGATTTAGGGACTTCATGACGTGAAATTACGGTTCACAACGTTAGCAAGTAGGTGCAACGCCTATTTCACACCTAAATTTTGAAATTTCATGTAAAAATAGTCAATTTGATGGTCAAACAGGCATGTTTTTCATGAAAATTTCTATTTCTAGTAAATGAAATTATCAACTTTACTGATTTTTAATGAAATGAGATCCTGTTTCTTTGATCCTGTGCAAAAAGGTGCTCAAAAGAGGACTTTTTCGAAATTTTATGAGCAAAAATTGCTTTTTTCTCCAAACGGAGAAGATTTAGCCAATTTTGGTAAGTTTTATGGTGATCGAGCGTACAGCGAGCTATGACACGTAATGATTTAGGGACTTCATGACGTGAAATTACGGTTTACAACGTTAGCAAGTAGGTGCAACGCCAATTTCACACCTAAATATAGAAATTTCATGTAAAAATAGTCAATTTGATGGTCAAACAGGCATGTTTTTCATGAAAATTTCTATTTCTAGTGAATGAAATAGGCAACTTTACTGATTTTTTATGCAATGAGATGTTGTTTGTTTGATCCTGTGCAAAAAGGTGCTCCAAAGAGGACTTTTTCGAAATTTTATGAGCAAAAATTGCTTTTTTCTCCAAACGGAGACGAGTTAGACAATTTTGGTAAGTTTTATGGTGATCGAGGGTACAGCGAGCTATGACACATGATGATTTAGGGAATTCATGACGTGAAATTGGGATTTACAACGTTAGCAAGTAGGTGCAACGCCTATTTCACTAATAAATTTTGAAATTTCATGTAAAAATAGTCAATTTGATGGTCAAACAGGCATGTTTTTCATGAAAATTTCTATTTCTTGTAAATGAAATTATCAACTTTCCTGATTTTTTAATGTAATGAGATCCTGTTTCTTTGATCCTGTGCAAAAAGGTGCTCAAAAGAGGACTTTTTCGAAATTTTATGAGCAAAAATTGCTTTTTTCTCCAAACGGAGAAGATTTAGCCAATTTTGGTAAGTTTTATGGTGATCGAGCGTACGGCGAGCTACGACACGTAATAATTTAATAATTTTAGGACGTGAAATTTGAATTTTCAACGTTAGCATGTAGGTGCAACGCCTATTTCACACCTAAATTTTGAAATTTCATGTAAAAATAGTCAATTTGATGGTCAAACAGGCATGTTTTTCATGAAAATTTCTATTTCTAGTAAATGAAATTATCAACTTTACTGATTTTTAATGAAATGAGATCCTGTTTCTTTGATCCTGTGCAAAAAGTTGCTCAAAAGAGGACTTTTTCGAAATTTTATGAGCAAAAATTGCTTTTTTCTCCAAACGGAGACGATTTAGCCAATTTTGGTAAGTTTTATGGTGATCGAGCATACAGCGAGCTATGACACGTAATGATTTAGGGACTTCACGACGTGAAATTACGGTTTACAACGTTAGCAAGTAGGTGCAACGCCTATTTCACACCTAAATTTTGAAATTTCATGTAAAAATAGTCAATTTGATGGTCAAACAGGCATGTTTTTCATGAAAATTTCTATTTCTAGTAAATGAAATTATCAACTTTACTGATTTTTCATGAAATGAGATGCTCTTTGTTTGATCTAATGCAAAAAGTTGCTCAAAAGAGGACTTTTTCGAAATTTTATGAGCAAAAATTGCTTTTTTCTCCAAACGGAGACGATTTAGCCAATTTTGGTAAGTTTTATGGTGATCGAGCGTACAGCGAGCTATGACACGTGATTACATGACGTGAAATTGGGGTTTACAACGTTAGCAAGTAGGTGCAACGCCTATTTCACACATAAATTTTGAAATTTCATGTAAAAATAGTCAATTTGATGGTCAAACAGGCATGTTTTTCATGAAAATTTCTATTTCTAGTAAATGAAATTATCAACTTTACTGATTTTTAATGAAATGAGATCCTGTTTCTTTGATCCTGTGCAAAAAGGTGCTCAAAAGAGGACTTTTTCGAAATTTTATGAGCAAAAATTGCTTTTTTCTCCAAACGGAGACGATTTAGCCAATTTTGGTAAGTTTTATGGTGATCGAGCATACAGCGAGCTATGACACGTAATGATTTAGGGACTTCACGACGTGAAATTACGGTTTACAACGTTAGCAAGTAGGTGCAACGCCTATTTCACACCTAAATTTTGAAATTTCATGTAAAAATAGTCAATTTGATGGTCAAACAGGCATGTTTTTCATGAAAATTTCTATTTCTAGTAAATGAAATAGGCAACTTTACTGATTTTTTATGCAATGAGATGTTGTTTGTTTGATCCTGTGCAAAAAGGTGCTCAAAAGAGGACTTTTTCGAAATTTTATGAGCAAAAATTGCTTTTTTCTCCAAACGGAGACGATTTAGCCAATTTTGGTAAGTTTTATGGTGATCGAGCGTACAGCGAGCTATGACACGTAATAATTTAATAATTTTAGGACGTGAAATTTGAATTTTCAACGTTAGCAAGTAGGTGCAACGCCTATTTCACACCTAAATTTTGAAATTTCATGTAAAAATAGTCAATTTGATGGTCAAACAGGCATGTTTTTCATGAAAATTTCTATTTCTAGTAAATGAAATTATCAACTTTACTGATTTTTAATGAAATGAGATCCTGTTTCTTTGATCCTGTGCAAAAAGTTGCTCAAAAGAGGACTTTTTCGAAATTTTATGAGCAAAAATTGCTTTTTTCTCCAAACGGAGACGATTTAGCCAATTTTGGTAAGTTTTATGGTGATCGAGCATACAGCGAGCTATGACACGTAATGATTTAGGGACTTCACGACGTGAAATTACGGTTTACAACGTTAGCAAGTAGGTGCAACGCCAATTTCACACCTAAATATAGAAATTTCATGTAAAAATAGTCAATTTGATGGTCAAACAGGCATGTTTTTCATGAAAATTTCTATTTCTAGTGAATGAAATAGGCAACTTTACTGATTTTTTATGCAATGAGATGTTGTTTGTTTGATCCTGTGCAAAAAGGTGCTCCAAAGAGGACTTTTTCGAAATTTTATGAGCAAAAATTGCTTTTTTCTCCAAACGGAGACGATTTAGCCAATTTTGGTAAGTTTTATGGTGATCGAGCGTACGGCGAGCTACGACACGTAATAATTTAATAATTTTAGGACGTGAAATTTGAATTTTCAACGTTAGCAAGTAGGTGCAACGCCTATTTCACACCTAAATTTTGAAATTTCATGTAAAAATTGTCAATTTGATGGTCAAACAGGCATGTTTTTCATGAAAATTTCTATTTCTAGTAAATGAAATTATCAACTTTACTGATTTTTAATGAAATGAGATCCTGTTTCTTTGATCCTGTGCAAAAACTTGCTCAAAAGAGGACTTTTTCGAAATTTTATGAGCAAAAATTGCTTTTTTCTCCAAACGGAGACGATTTAGCCAATTTTGGTAAGTTTTATGGTGATCGAGCATACAGCGAGCTATGACACGTAATGATTTAGGGACTTCACGACGTGAAATTACGGTTCACAACGTTAGCAAGTAGGTGCAACGCCTATTTCACACCTAAATTTTGAAATTTCATGTAAAAATTGTCAATTTGATGGTCAAACAGGCATGTTTTTCATGAAAATTTCTATTTCTAGTAAATGAAATTATCAACTTTACTGATTTTTCATGAAATGAGATGCTCTTTGTTTGAGTTAATGCAAAAACTTGTTCAAAAGAGGACTTTTTCGAAATTTTTTGAGCAAAAATTGCTTTTTTCTCCAAACGGAGACGATTTAGCCAATTTTATTAAGTTTTATGGTGATCGAGCGTACAGCGAGCTATGACACGTAATGATTTAGGGACTTCATGACGTGAAATTGGGGTTTACAACGTTAGCAAGTAGGTGCAACGCCTATTTCACACCTAAATATAGAAATTTCATGTAAAAATAGTCAATTTGATGGTCAAACAGGCATGTTTTTCATGAAAATTTCTATTTCTAGTGAATGAAATAGGCAACTTTACTGATTTTTTATGCAATGAGATGTTGTTTGTTTGATCCTGTGCAAAAAGGTGCTCCAAAGAGGACTTTTTCGAAATTTTATGAGCAAAAATTGCTTTTTTCTCCAAACGGAGACGAGTTAGACAATTTTGGTAAGTTTTATGGTGATCGAGGGTACAGCGAGCTATGACACATGATGATTTAGGGAATTCATGACGTGAAATTGGGATTTACAACGTTAGCAAGTAGGTGCAACGCCTATTTCACTAATAAATTTTGAAATTTCATGTAAAAATAGTCAATTTGATGGTCAAACAGGCATGTTTTTCATGAAAATTTCTATTTCTTGTAAATGAAATTATCAACTTTCCTGATTTTTAATGTAATGAGATCCTGTTTCTTTGATCCTGTGCAAAAAGGTGCTCAAAAGAGGACTTTTTCGAAATTTTATGAGCAAAAATTGCTTTTTTCTCCAAACGGAGAAGATTTAGCCAATTTTGGTAAGTTTTATGGTGATCGAGCGTACGGCGAGCTACGACACGTAATAATTTAATAATTTTAGGACGAGAAATTTGAATTTTCAACGTTAGCATGTAGGTGCAACGCCTATTTCACACCTAAATTTCGAAATTTCATGTAAAAATAGTCAATTTGATGGTCAAACAGGCATGTTTTTCATGAAAATTTCTATTTCTAGTAAATGAAATTATCAACTTTACTGATTTTTTATGAAATGAGATGCTGTTTGTTTGAGTTAAGCAAAAACTAGTTCAAAAGAGGACTTTTTCGAAATTTTATGAGCAAAAATTGCTTTTTTCTCCAAACGGAGACGATTTAGCCAATTTTGGTAAGTTTTATGGTGATCGAGCGTACAGCGAGCTATGACACGTGATGATTTAGGGACTACATGACGTGAAATTGGGGTTTACAACGTTAGCAAGTAGGTGCAACGCCTATTTCACACATAAATTTTGAAATTTCATGTAAAAATAGTCAATTTGATGGTCAAACAGGCATGTTTTTCATGAAAATTTCTATTTCTAGTAAATGAAATTATCAACTTTTCTGATTTTTAATGAAATGAGATCCTGTTTCTTTGATCCTGTGCAAAAAGTTGCTCAAAAGAGGACTTTTTCGAAATTTTATGAGCAAAAATTGCTTTTTTCTCCAAACGGAGACGATTTAGCCAATTTTGGTAAGTTTTATGGTGATCGAGCATACAGCGAGCTATGACACGTAATGATTTAGGGACTTCACGACGTGAAATTGGGTTTACAACGTTAGCAAGTAGGTGCAACGCCTATTTCACACCTAAATTTTGAAATTTCATGTAAAAATAGTCAAACAGGCATGTTTTTCATGAAAATTTCTATTTCTAGTAAATGAAATTATCAACTTTACTGATTTTTAATGAAATGAGATGCTGTTTGTTTGATCCAATGCAAAAACTTGCTCAAAAGAGGACTTTTTCGAAATTTTATGAGCAAAAATTGCTTTTTTCTCCAAACGGAGACGATTTAGCCAATTTTGTAAAGTTTTATGGTGATCGAGCGTACAGCGAGCTATGACACGTGATGATTTAGGGACTTCATGACGTGAAATTAGGGCTTACAACGTTAGCAAGTAGGTGCAACGCCTATTTCACACCTAAATTTTGAAATTTCATGTAAAAATTGTCAATTTGATGGTCAAACAGGCATGTTTTTCATGAAAATTTCTATTTCTAGTAAATGAAATTATCAACTTTACTGATTTTTAATGAAATGAGATGCTTTTTGTTTGTGTTAATGCAAAAACTTGTTCAAAAGAGGACTTTTTCGAAATTTTTTGAGCAAAATTTGCTTTTTTCTCCAAACGGAGACGATTCACAGCGTGAGTCGCATTCACTCTCTTGTTATTTCGTTTTTAAATTTTTAGGAGTGTTCTGATAAGCGGAGGAGCTACTCACGAGTTTGAAAGCTTTAACTTGAAAAAAGTTGTTCTATAGTTGCCGAAGAATAAGTATTCTTTGAAAGTCTTGAGGCCTCACGAAGTCATATGAAAGTGAATTCAAGAATTCTTGCAGTCCCGAACAAACCTACACGAATTTGAATTCAGAGAGTAAATTTTGGGAGTAGCCTTGACTCTCTTGTAACTTTGATTCATTTATTTGTTAGGAGCGTTATGACTGGAGGACTGGCTACACACAATATATAAAGCATTATTTTGGACAAAGTTGTTCAATGGTTGCTTGAGAATTTGTTTTTAGAGAACGTTGAAGGACCTAAAAAGGTTACTTGAGTGTTAATTCATGGAACTTCGTAGTACCACACAAACTAACACGAATTTTTGTTCAGAGGGCAAACGGCGTGAGTAACATTCACTCTCTGGTTATTTCGTTTTTAAATTGTTAGGAATTTTATGATAAGTGGAGGAGCTACACACGAGCCTGAAAGATTTAACTAAAAATAGTTGTTCAATAGTTGCCTGATTATAAGTTTTCATTGAATGTCTTGGTACCTCAAAAAGTTATATGACAGTTAATTCGAGCATTTTTGAAGTCCCGAAAAAACCTACACGGATTTTAATTCAGGGGGTAAATGGCGGGAGTAGCCTTGACTCTCTTGCAATTTTGATCCATTTAATTGTTATATGCGTTATGATTGGACGGCGGGCTACATCCCAGAAGATAAGCATTATTTTTTACAAAGTTGTTCAATGGTTACTTAATAATATGCATTCACAAAAAGTCGTGGTACCTCACAAAGTAACATGAAAGTTAATTCGTGATATTTCGAAGTACCACACAAACTTACACGAATTTTGATTCAGAGGGTGAATGTCGGGAGTAGCCTTGACTCTCTTGTAATTTTGATTCATTTAATTGTTAGGAGCGTCATGATTGGAGGACGGGCTACAAACAATGTATAAGGCATTATTTTGGACAAAGTTGTTCAATGGTTGCTTGATAATATGTATTTACAGAACGTCGAGTGACCTTACAAGTTTACTTGAGTGTTAATTAATGGAACTTCTTAGTACCACACAAACTTACACGAACTTAAGTTCTGAAGGCAAACGCGGGAGTAGCATTCACGCACTTGTTATTTCATTTTTAAATTGTTATAAGTGTTATGATAAGTGGAGGAGCTACACACGTGCTTGAAAGCTTAATCTAGAATAAAGTTGTTCTAAAGTTGCCTGAGAATAAGTATTCATTGAATGTCTTGAGACCTCACGAAGTTACATGAAGGTTAATTCGAGGATTTTTGTAGTCCCGAATTAACTTACACAAATTTTGATTCAGAATGTAAATGGCGGGAGCAGCCTTGACTATCTTGCAATTTTGATCCATTTAATTGTGAAGAGCGTTATGATTGGAGGACGTGCTACATCCTAGAAAGAAAGCACTATTTTTTACAAAGTGGTTCAATGGTTGCTCAATAATATGCATTCACAGAACGTCGTGGGACCTCACAAAGTTACTTGAGTGTTAATTAATGGAACTTGATTGTACCACACAAACTTACACGAACTTTAGTTCAGAGGGCAAACGGCGGGAGTGGCATTCACTCTATTGTTATTTCGTTTTTAAGTTGTTAGGAGTGTTAAGAAAAGTGGAGGAGCTATACAAGTGCTTGAAAGCTTTGTCTAGAAAAAAGTTTTTCAATGGTTGCCTATGAATTAGTATTTATTGAATGTCTTGAGACCTCACGAAGTTACATGAATGTAAATTCGAGGATTTTTGTAGTCCCGAAAAAACTTTCACGAATTTTGATTCAGAGGGTAAAAGGCGGGAGTTGCCTTGACTCTCTTGTAATTTTGATTCACTTAATTGTTAGGAGCGTATGGATTGGAGGACCTGCTAACCCAATAAAGAAAGCATTATTTTTTACCAAGTTGTTCAATGGTTGCTTAATAACATGCATTCTCAAAATGTGGTCGGGCATCACAAGGTTACATGAAAGCTAATTTGCAAAATTTCCTAATACCACACAAAATTACACCTATTTTGATTCAGAGGGTAAATGGCGGGAGCAACCTTGACTCTTTTGCAATTTTGATCCATTTATTTGTTAGGAGCGTTATGATTGGAGGACGGGCTACACACAATATATAAAGTACTATTTTGGAGAAAGTTGTTCAATGGTTGCTTGAGAATATGTTTTTACAGAACGTCGAGGGACCTAAGAAGTTTACTTGAGTTTTAATGCATGGAACTTCGTAGTACCACACAAACTAACACGAATTTTTGTTCAGAGGGCAAACGGCGTGAGTAACATTCACTCTCTGGTTATTTCGTTTTTAAATTGTTAGGAGTTTTATGATAAGTGGAGGAGCTACACACGAGACTGAAAACTTTATCTAAAAAAAGTTGTTCAATAGTTGCCTGATTATAAATTTTCATTGAATGTCTTGGTACCTCACAAAGTTATATGACAGTTAATTCGAGCATTTTTGAAGTCCCGAAAAAACCTACACGGATTTTAATTCAGGGGGTAAATGGCGGGAGTAGCCTTGACTATCTTGCAATTTTGATCCTTTTAATTGTTATATGCGTTATGATTGGACGGCGGGCTACATCCCAGAAAATAAGCATTATTTTTTACAAAGTTGTTCAATGGTTACTTAATAATATGCATTCACAAAAAGTCGTGGTACCTCACAAAGTAACATGAAAGTTAATTCGCGATATTTCGAAGTACCACACAAAATTACACGAATTTTGATTCAGAGGGTGAATGTCTTGTAATTTTGATTCATTTAATTGTTAGGAGCGTTATGATTGGAGGACGGGCTACAAACAATGTATAAGGCATTATTTAGGACAAAGTTGATCAATGGTTGCTTGATAATATGTATTTACAGAACGTCGAGGGACCTTACAAGTTTACATGAGTGTTAATTAATGGAACTTCTTAGTACCACACAAACTTACACGAACTTAAGTTCTGAAGGCAAACGCGGGAGTAGCATTCACGCACTTGTTATTTCATTTTTAAATTGTTTTAAGTGTTATGATAAGTGGAGGAGCTACACACGTGCTTGAAAGCTTAATCTTGAATAAAGTTGTTCTAAAGTTGCCTGAGAATAAGTATTCATTGAATGTCTTGAGGCCTCACGATGTAATATGAAAGTTAATTCGAGGATTTCTGAAGTCCCGAACAAACCTACACGAATTTTAATTCAGGTGGTAATTGGCGGGAGTAGCCTTGACTCTCTTGCTATTTTGATCCATTTAATTGTTATGAGCGTTATGATTGGACGGCGGGCTACATCCCAGAAAAGAAGCATTATTTTTTACAAACTTGTTAAATCGTTGATTAAAAATATGCATTCACAAAACGTTGTGGGACCTCACAAAGTTACATGAAAATCAATTCGCAAAATTTCCTAGTACTACACAAACTTACACGAATTTTAATTCAGAGAGTAAATTTCGGGAGTAGCCTTGACTTTCTTGTAATTTGATTCATTTATTTGTTAGGAGCGTAATGACTTGAAGACGGGCTACACACAATGTATAAGGCATTATTTAGGACAAAGTTGTTCAATGGTTGCTTGAGAATATGTTTTTATAGAACGTCGAGTGACCTAACAAGTTTACTAGTGTGTGAATTCATGAAATTTCGTAGTACCACACAAACTTACACGAACTTTTGTTCAGAGGGCAAACGGCGTGAGTAGCATTCTCTCTCTTGTTATATCGTTTTTAAATTGTTAGGAGTGTAATGATAAATGGAGGAGCTAGACACGAGCTTCAAAGCTTTATCTAGATAAAAGTTGTTCAATAGTTGTCTGAGAATAATTATTCATTGAATATCTTGAGGCCCCACGAAGTTATATGAAAGTCAATTCGAGGATTTTTGAAGTCCCGAACAAACCTACACAAATTTTAATTCAGGAGGTAAAAGGCGGGAGTAGCCTTGACTCTCTTTTAACTTTGAATCATTTATTTGTAAGGAGCGTTATGACGGAAGGACGGGCTACACACAATAAATTAAGCATTATTTAGGACAAAGTTGTTCAATGGTTACTTGAGAATATGTTTTTACAGAACTTTGAGGGACCTAACAAGTTTCTGGAGTGTTATTTAATGCAACTTTGTAGTACCACACAAACTTACACGGAGTTTAGTTCAGAGGGCAAACGGCGGGATCAGCATTCGCTTTCTTCTTATTTCGTTGTTAAATGGTCAGGAGTGTTATGATAAGTGAAGGAGCTACACACGAGCTCGAAAGCTTTATCTAGACTAAAGTTGTTCAAAAGTTGTCTGAGAATATGTATTAATTGAACGTCTTGAGACCTCACGAAATTACATGAATGTCAATTCGAGGAATTTTCAAGTCCCGAACAAACCTACACGAATTTTAATTCAGGGGTAAATAGCGGGAGTAGCCTTGACTCTCTTGTAATTTTAATTCATTAAATTGTTAAGAGCCTAATGATTGGAGGACGGGCTACACACAATATATAAGGCATTATCTTGAACAAAGTTGTTCAATGGTTGCTTGATAATATGTGTCTACAGAACGTCGAGGGAACTAACAAATTTACTTGAGTGTAAATAATGGAACTTGGTAGTACCACACAAACTTACACGAACTTAAGTTCAGAGGGCAAACGGCTGGAGTAGCATTCACTGTCTTGTTATTTCGTTTTTAAATTGTTAAGACAGTAATGATAAGTGAAGGAGCTACACGCGTGCTTGGAAGCTTTATCTAGAAAAAAGTTGTTCAATAGTTGCCTGAGAATAAGAGTTGATCGAATGTTTTAAGACCTCACGAAGTTACATGAAAGTTAATTCGAGGATTTTTGAAGTCCCGAACAAACTTACACGAATTTTGATACAGAGGGTAAATGACGGGAGTGGCCTTGACTCTCTCGGAATCTGGATCTATTTAATTGTTATGAGCGTGATGATTGGACGGCGGGCTACATCCCTGAAACAAAGAATTATTTTTACAAATTTGTTCAATGGTTGCCTAAGAATATGTATTCACAGAACGTCGTGGGACCTCACAAAGTAAGATGAAAGGTAATTCGCGAAATTTCCTAGTACTACAAAAACTTACACGAATTTTGATTCAGAGGGTAAATGTCGGGAGTAGCCTTGACTCTCTTGTAATTTTGAATCATTTAATTGTTAGGAGCATTAGGATTGGATGACGGGCTACAAACAATATATAAGGCATTGAAATAAGAAAATATAAGATGTTCTAATCCAAGAAAATTCTTTTTTATAATCTTGTGTACCGGTTTCGACTTTTTATGTCATCATCAGCACATCACGCTGAAAAGTTATTTTATTTGTTGTTATGATTATTTTTCTTATGTAAAGTTTCGACTTACTCAAAGATTTTACAAGTAAGTCGAAACTTTACATAAGAAAAATAATCATAAAAATAAATAAAATAACTTTTCAGCGTTATGTGCTGATGATGACATAAAAAGTCGAAACCGGTACACAAGATTATGATAAAAAATTTTCTTGGATTAGAACATCTTGTATTTACTTATTTCATTCATATTTTACCAAGATGGACCAACATTCATCAAATCATCAATCGGCTAGTTCGCTGTTGTCCAAGTATGCAAGATATCACGCTAAAAAAGAAAGAACTTTTCTTCACATACGCTTCAACAAGATCTGTTTGCATTATGGTTTAATTCCAACATTTGCTAAGGTAAAAACACCAAAATTAAATGAACAACAAAGACGTCGTTTTATCTCTACTATCTTAAAAAACGAAATACACAAACACTATTCACTTCTCAACAACTTATAAAATACTCTCCTGACATTTTATCGACAATTAACAAGAATTTTTCACCATATTGAAGTCAATCAATTTTTAGAACAATGTCATAGAAATTGCAAACAAAATGTGCATCGGATGAAGATCGGACAGAACAAAAAGATCGAGAATCTAAAAGCTGTGACCAATTTAAACAATACAAATACTAGAACAAATAACAACTCAAACCCAAACAATTTTATCAATCTAACCAAAATTAATTTTAACAAAAATGAAACTGATTTATTGAATAAATATCACAAGTTTGCAATAGAACCGAGGACAAACACTTGTAATATAACAGCCATAGAAAAAGACGCTGCAATAAAAAATCATTCATCAGAGGAGTTAATACGTAATGAATGTCGAACTTTTATAAAACAAATGGAAAAACAATATATCAAACAAGAACGTAACAAACATAATAACAAATATAACACCTGGAAAACCATCTAAAATATAAAAAGTAAATTAATTACCAATAATGCTATTCTTATAAAAGCAGATAAGGGTGAAGGTAACATCGTGATCCACAAAAATTTATACATTGAAAAAACTTTAGATTTATAAAATAACAATTGTTATGTACAACTATACCACAACCCACTGAATAGTGTCATCTTATAAACAAAAGCATTAATCAAAAAAACTTCCAAAACTATTATAAAATTTGATAAAAATATTAAAAATTTACTCCCGATGAATCCGAGATTGCCCAACCTATACAGCCTAACTAAAATCATAAACAGGGTTAACCTATTAGACCAATAACTATATTTTGTAACACCCCTACATGTAACTTATCAAGACTCATTTTGGATCTCCTCGATTTCAAACCAAAATAAACAGTAAAAAACTCTACAGAAGTTATTCAGAAGTTGAATCAAATTAATTACAATTTTGAATACACATTGCTTTCATTTGATGTTGTTAATCTATATTCTAACATACCAATCGATCTTTTACTTAAAATTTCAAAAGAATATATTTCGAGAAAATTTAATGACCGGAAAGTCCTAACTGACATTTTTAACATTTTAGTTTTTGTAACCGAAACAAATTATTGCACATTCAATAATAAATTTTTTACTAGCAAAGAAGGTTTACCTACGGGAATGCCAATTTCTGGTATGTTGACTGATATGGTCTTAGATTTTTACGAAAATAAATTTATTTTTAACAAAAACAACCCAATTAATAAACACATCAAATTTTATTGTAGATATGCGGATGACATACTTATAGTTTGGTTTGGTGGTCGAGGATATCTAAATTCTTTTCAACGTTATGTTAACTCCCTACACAAAAAATTGAAATTTACAGTCGAACTTGAACAAGACAGCACAATCAGTTATTTGGATTTAAAAATAACAAAATTAAATGATCGTTTCAATTTTAAAATTTATAGAAAACCAACTAAAAATAATGCTTTAATTTCGTCTGATTCATACTATCATAACCAACACAAAATCGCTTCTTTTGTTAGCAATATTCATCGAATTTTCAAATTTAAACTTAATACAGAACAAATTTTATCGGAACTAAACTTACTTGAAAACTTAGCTCACATTCATGGTTTCTCAAATAAACAAGTCGAAAAATTATATCATAACGAATGAATTGAACAAGATCCCCTATATACTAAGAGTAATAGTAATGATAATAATATAAAATATTGCACATTAACATATAATAGATTTTTATATAATATTGATAAAATTTTCTCTAAATATAATTTAAAAAGTGTATACAAACCACCTAATAATTTAACATCTAAATTAAAAGAAAAAACTATTGATGAATTCGATGAAAAAGGTGTTTACAAATTAATCTGTAATAATTGTAACGTATGTTATATTGGTGAAACAGGTCGTAACCTGAAACTTAGAATAGCTGAACATAAAACAACACCAAATTCTCGAGTCTATCAACATTTAAAAGATAATAATCATATTATTGATGATCAATCATCAAAACTTTTACACAAACGCAATAAAGGATTGAAATTGAAACTTTTGGAGGCTTTCGAAATATACAACCATCGAAAAAAGAATATCGAGTTATTAAACGAGCAAATTGATTTAGAATTTGAACCAATATATAAATGTTTAGCTTATTTTTGATTGTGTTGTGGTGACATCGACTAATTTTTCTTTAAAACTAAATGTATACTCGGCAACGTCGCTTTAAAAACTTTTTCGTACGAGTTCCCGAATTTTTGTCATTTTCCGTTTGCGGATACAAATAATTACGTTTTTGCGCATACATTTTCATTCTTGATCAAGACAAAGTGTAAAACACATGTCATTATAACCACACGTGGTCGAGTGAAAATTTTCTCCATCCGATCTTCGTCCGCATTAACTAATTTGTAATTGTTTGTTAATGTAAGTTTTTCAATATTTTTGTTATATTTGTTTATAATTTATTAATTTTAGTTTTTATGAAAACGACTGTATAAGAATTGGAATAATCTTGTTGTATACTACTGTTATCAATTTTGCCACAACCTAATCCAATAACAGCCTTCAGCTTTTAATTTAGATATATACCAGCCTTCAGCTTTTTAATTTTTCTGAAGATTTTGTTTGTGGTAAAATCCTAATTAATGTTTTGGCTTGTAAATCTTGTAAAATATTTGAGTAAGTCGAAACTTTACATAAGAAAAATAATCATAACAATAAATAAAATAACTTTTCAGCGTGATGTGCTGATGATGACATAAAAAGTCGAAACCGGTACACAAGATTATGATAAAAAATTTTCTTGGATTAGAACATCTTGTATTTACTTATTTCATTCATATTTTACCAAGATGGACCAACATTCGTCAAATCATCAATCGGCTAGTTCGCTGTTGTCCATGTATGCAAGATATCACGCTAAAAAAGAAAGAACTTTACTTCACATACGCTTCAACAAGATCTGTTTGCATTATGGTTTAATTCCAACATTTGCTAAGGTAAAAACACCAAAATTAAATGAACAACAAAGACGTCGTTTTATCTCTACTATCTTAAAAAACGAAATACACAAACACTATTCACATCACAACAACTTATAAAATACTCTCTTGACAATTTATCGACAATTAACAAGAATTTTTCACCATATTGAAGTCAATCAATTTTTAGAACAATGTCATAGAAATTCCAAACAAAATGTGCAACGGATGAAGATCGGACAGGACAAAAAATCGAAAAACTAAAAGCTGTGACCAATTTAAACAATACAAAAACTAGAACAAATAACAACTCATACCCAAACAATTTTATCAATCTAACCAATATAAATTTTAACAAATATGAAACTGACTTATTGAATAAATATCACAAGTTTGCAATAGAACCGAGGACAAACACTTGTCCTATGACAGCCATAGGAATAGACGCTGCAATAAAATATCATCCATCAGAGGAGTTAATACGTAAAGAATGACGAACTTTTATAAAACAAATGGAAAAACAATATATCAAACAAGAACGTAACAAACATAATAACAAATGTAACACCTGGGAAACCATCAAAAATATAAAAAGTAAATTAATTACCAATAATGCTATTCTTGTAAAAGCTGATAGGGGTGCGGGTAACATCGTGATCCACAAAAATTTATACATTGAAAAAACTTTAGATTTCTTAAATAACAATGGTAATGTACAACTATACCACAACCCACTGAATAGTATCATCTTAAAAACAAAAGCATTAATCAAAAAAACTTCCAAAACTTTTATAAAATTTAATAAAAATATTAAAAATTTACTCCCGATGAATCCGAGATTGCCCAACCTATACAGCCTAATTACAATTCATAAACAGGGTTATCCAATTAGACCAATAACGACATATCATAACACCCCTACATGTAACTTATCAAGACTCTTATTGGATCTCCTCGATTTCAAACCAAAATACACAGTAAAAAACTCTACAGAAGTTATTCAGAAGTTGAATCAAATTAATTACAATTTTGAATACACATTGCTTTCATTTGATCTTGTTAATCTATATTCTAACATACCAATCGATCTTTTACTTAAAATTTCAAAAGAATATTTTTCGAGAAAATTTAATGACCGGAAAGTCCAAACTAACATTTTTAACATTTTAGTTTTTGTAATCAAAACAAATTATTGCACATTCAATAATAAATTTTTTACTTGCAAAGAAGGTTTACCTACGGGAATGCCCATTTCTGGAATGTTGGCTGATATGGTCTTAGATTTTTTCGAAAATAAATTTATTTTTAACAAAAACAACCCATTTAATAAACACATCAAATTTTATTGTAGATATGTGGATGACATACTTATAGTTTGGTTTGGTGGTCGAATATATCTCAATTCTTTTCAACGTTATTTTAACTCCCTACACAAAAAATTGCAATTTACAGTCGAACTTGAACAAGACAACACAATCAGTTATTTGGATTTAAAAATAACAAAATTAAATGATCGTTTCAATTTTAACATTTATAGAAAACCAACTAAAAATAATGCTTTAATTTCGTCTGATTCATACCATCATAACCAACACAAAATCGCTTCTTTTGTTAGATATATTCATCGAATTTTCAAATTTAAGCTTAATACAGAACAAATTTTATCGGAACTAAACTTTCTTAAAAACTTAGCACAAACCAATGGTTTCTCAAATAAACAAATCGAAAAATTATATCATAACGAATTAATTAAACAAGATCCCCTACATACTAAGAGTAATAGTAATGATAATAATATAAAATATTGCACATTAACATATAATAGATTTTTATATAATATCGATAGAATTTTCTCTAAATATAATTTAAAAAGTGTGTACAAACCACCTAATAATTTAACATCTATATTAAAAGAAAAAACTAATGATGAATTCGATGAAAAAGTTGTTTACAAAGTAATCTGTTATAATTGTAACGTGAGTTATATTGGTGAAACAGGTCGTAAACTGTAACTTAGAATAGCTGAAGATAGAACAACACCAAATTCTAGAGTCTATCGACATTTAAAGGATAATAATCATATAATTGAGGATCAATCAACAGAACTTTTACACAAACGCAATAAAGGACTCAAATTGAAACTTTTGGAGGCTTTCGAAATATACAAACATCGAAAAAAGAGTATCGAGTTATTAAACGAGCAAATTGATTTAGAATTTGAACCAATTTATAAATGTTTAACTTATTTTTGATTGTGTTGTGGTGACTTCGACTAATTTCTCTTTAAAACTAAATGTAAACTCGGCAACGTCGCTTTAAAAACTTTTTCGTACGAGTTCTCGAATTTTTGTCTTTTTCTGTTTGCGGATACAAATAATTACGTTTTTGCGCATGCATTTTCATTCTTGATCAAGACAAAGTGTAAAACACATGTCATTATAACAACACGTGATCGAGTGAAAAAATTCGTCCACATTAACTAATTTGTAATTGTTTGTTAATGTAAGTTTTTCAATATTTTTGTTATATTTGTTTATAATTTATTAATTTAAGTTTTTATGAAAACGACAGTATAAGAATTGGAACAATCTTGTTGCATACTACTGTTATCAATTTTGCCACAACCTAATCCAATAACAGCCTTCAGCTTTTAAATTTTTATTTATACCTGCCTTCAGCTTTTTAATTTTCTTAAAAATTTTGTTTGTGGTAAAATCCTAATTATTGTTTTGGGTTGTAAATCTTGTAAAATATTTGAGCAAGTCGAAGCTTAACATAAGAAAAATAATCATAACAATAAATAAAATAACTTTTCAACGTGATGTGCTGATGATGACATAAAAAGTCGAAACCGGTACACAAAATTATAATAAAAAATTTTCTCGGATTAGAACATCTTATATTTACTTTATTCATTCATGTTTTACCAAGATGGATCAACATTCATCAAATATAAGGCATTATTTTGGACAAAGTTGTTCAATGGTTGCTTGATAATATGTATTTATAGAACGTCGAGGGACCTAACAAATTCACTAGAATGTAAATTAACCAAACATCGTAGTACCACACTAACTTACTCGAAATTTAGTGAGTGCAAACGGCGGGAGTAGCATTCACACTCTTGTTATCCCGTTTTTAAATGTTTAGGAGTGTTATGATAAGTGGAGGAGCTACGCACGAGCTTGAAAGCTTTATCTAGAATAATTTTGTTCAAATGTTGCCTGAGAATATGTATTAATTGAACGTCTTGAGACCTCACGAAGTTACATGAGTATTAATTCGAGGACATTTGAAGTCCCGAAAAAGCCGACACAAATTTTAATTCAAGGGGGAAATGACGGGAGCAGCCTTGACTCTCTTGTAATTTTGATTCATTTAATTGTTAGGAGCGTTGTGATAGGAGGACGGGCTACACACAAGAAAGAAAGCTTAATTTTAGACAAAGTTGTTCATTCAATACTTGAGAATATGTATTTACAGAACGTCGAAGGACCTAACAAATTTACAGGAGTGCTAATTAAAGGAACTTTGTAGTACCACACAAACTTACACGAACTTCAGTTCAGAGGGCAAACGGCGGGATCAGCATTCGCTTTCTTCTTATTTCGTTTTTAAATGGTAAGGAGTGTTATGATAAGGGGAGGAGCTACACACGAGTTTGAAAGCTTTATCTAGAAAAAAGTTGTTCTAAAGTTGCCTGAGAATAAGTATTCATTGAATGTCTTGAGAACTCACGAAGTTACATGAATGTTATTTCGAGGACTTTTGAAGTTCCGAACGAACCTACACGAATTTCAATTCAGGGGGTAAATGAAGGGAGCAGCCTTGATCCTCTTTCAATTTGATCCATTTAATTGTAATGAACGTTATAATTGGAGGACGGGCTAAATCCTACGATGGGAAGCATAATTTTTTACAAAGTAGTTCAATAGTTGCTTAAGAATACGTATTCACAGAACGTTGTGGGACCTCACAAAGTTATATGATAGGTAATTCGCAAAATTTCCAATTACCACACAAACATACACGAATTTTGATTCAGAGGGTAAATGGCGGGAGTAGCCTTGACTCTCTTGTCATTTTGATTCATTTAATTGTTAGGAGCGTTATGATTGAAGGACGGGCTGCACACAATATATAAGGCATTATTTTTTACAAAGCTGTTCAATGGTTGCTTGATAATATGTATTTACAGAACGTCGAGGGACCTAACTAATTCACTTGAGCGTTAATTAATGAAACTTCGTAGTACCACACAAACTTACTCAAACTTGAGTGAGGGCAAACGGCGAGAACAGCTTTCACTCTCTTGTTATTTCGTTTTTAAATAGTTAGGAGTGTTATAATAAGTGGAGGAGCTACACACGTGCTTGAAAGCTTTATCTAGAATTAAGTTGTTCAATAGTTACCTGAGAATAAGTATTCATTGAATGTCTTGAGACTTCACGAAGTTACATGAAAGTTAATTCGAGGATTTTTGAAATCCCGAACAAACCCACACAAATTTTAATTCAGGGGGTAAATGACGGGAGTAGCCTTGACTCTCTTGCAATTTTGATCCGTTTAATTGTTATGAGCGTTATGATTGGACGGCGAGCTGCGTCCCAGAAAGGAAGCGTTATTTTTTACAAAGTTGTTCAATGGTTGTTCTAGAATATGAATTCACAGAACGTCGTGGGACCTCACAAAGTCACATGAAGATTAATTCGCGAAATTTCTGGTACCTCACAAACTTATAAGAATTTTGATTCATTGGGTAAATAGCGGAAGTAGCGTTCACTCTCTAGTTATTTCGTTTTTAAATTATGAGGAGTGTTATGATAAGTGGAGGAGGTACACACGAACATGAAAGTTTTATCTAGAAAAAAGTTGTTCAATAGTTGCCTGAGAATAAGTATTGATTGAATGTTTTGAGACCTCACGAAGTTACATGAATGTTAATTCGAGGATTTTTGAAGTCCCGAACAAACCTGCACGAATTTTTGTTCTGGGGTTATATGGCGGGAGTAGCTTCTACTCTTTCGCAATTGTGTTCCATTTAATTGTAATGGGCGTTAAGATTGGACGGAGGGCTACATCCTAGAAAGAAAGCATTATTTCTTACAAAGCTGTTCAATGGTTTCTTAATAATATGTATTCACAGAAAGTCGTGGGACATCACTAAGTTACATGAAAGTTAATTCGCAAATTTTCCTAGTACCTCACGAACTTACACGAATTTTGATTCTGAGGGAAATAGGCGGGAGTAGCCTTGACTCTCTTGTAATTTTGATTCATTTAATTGTGAGGAGCGTTATGATTGGAGGACGGGCTACATCCTAGAGAGAAAGCATTATTTTTTACAAAGTTGTTCAATGGTTGTTCTAGAATGTGTATTCACAGAACGTCGTGGGACCTCACAAAGTTGCATGAAAGTTAATTCGCGAAATTTCTTGTACCTCACAAACTTATACGAATTTGGATTCATTGGGTAAATAGCGGGAGTAGCCTTGGTTCCCTTGATATTTCAATTCATTTAGATGTTAGAAGCGTTATGATTGGAGGACGGGCTATACACAAGGAGGAAAGCATTATTTTGAAGAAAGTTGTTCTGTGGTTGCTTTTGAATATGTATTTATTGAACGTCGAGGGATCTCACAAATTTACTTGAGTGTTAATCAATAGAACATCGTGGTACCACACACACTCACACGGATTTTAATTCAGAGGGCAAACAGCGGGAATAGCATTCACTCTCTTGTTATGATAAGTGGACGGAGTACACACGTGTTTGAAAGTTATATTAAGAATAAAGTTGTTCAATAGTTGCTAGAGAATATGTATTCATAGAAAGTCGTGGGACCTCACGAAGTTACATGATTGTAAATTCGAGGATTTTAGTAGTCCCGAACAAACTTACACGAATTTGGATTCAGAGGGTAAATTGCGAGAGTAGCCTTGACTCTCATGCATTTTTGATCCATTTAATTGTTATGAGCGTTATGATTGGACGGCGGGATGCATCCCAGAAAGGAAGCATTATTTTTTACAAAGTTGTTTAATGGTTGCTTAAGAATATGTATTCACAGAATGTCGTGGGACCTCACAAAGTTATATGAAAGGTAATTCGCCAAATTTCCTAGTACCACACAAACTTACACGAATTTTGATTCAGAGGTTAAATGTCGGGAGTAGCCTTGACTCTGTTGTAATTTTGATTCATTTAATTGTTAGGAGCGTTATGATTGGAGGACGGGCTACACACAAAATATAAGGCATTATTTTGGAGAAAGTTGTTCAAAGGTTGCTTGATAATATGTATTTACAGAACGTCGAGGAAAATAACTAATTCACTTGAGTGTAAATTATTGAAACTTCGTAGTATCACACAAACTCACTTAAAAATTTTGTGAGAGAAAACGGCGGGAGTAGCATTCACTCTCTTCTTATTTTGTTTTTAAATGGTTTGGAGTGTTATGATAAGTGTAGGAGCTATACACGTGCTTGAAAGCTTTATCTACAAAAAGTTGTTCTGTAGTTGCCTGAGAATAGGTATTTATTGAATGTCTTGAGACCTCACGAAGTTACATGAAAGTTAATTCGAGGATTTTTGAAGCCCCGAACAAGCCTACACGAATTTTAATTCAGGGGTTAAATGACGGGAGTAGCCTTGACTCTTTTTCAATTTTGATCCACTTAATTGTTATGAGCGTTATGATTGGACGGCAGGCTGCATCCCTGAAAGAAAGCGTTATTATTTACAAAGTTGTTCAATGGTTGTTCTAGAATATGTATTCACAGAACCTCGTGGGACCTCTCAAAGTTACATGAAAGTTAATTCGCGAAATTTCTTGTATCTCACAAACTTACACGAATTTTGATTCATAGGGTAAATAGCGGTAGTAGCCTCGGTTCTCTTGTTATTTCGATTCATTTAGATGTTAGGAGCGTTATGATTGGAGGACGGGATATACACAAGTAGGAAAGCTATATTTTGGATAAAGTTGTTCAGTGGTTGCTTTAGAATAAGTATTTATAGAACGTTGAGGGACCTCACCAATTTACTTGAGTGTAAATTAATGGAACTTCGTAGTACCACACAAACTTACACGAACTTAACTTCAGAGGGCAAACGGCGGGAGTAAGATCCACTCTCTTGTTATTTCGTTTTTAAATTCTTAGGAGTGTTATGATAAGTGGAGGAGCTATACACGTGCTTGAAAGCTTTATCTAGAAAAAAGTTGTTCAATAGTTGCCAGAGAATAAGTATTCATTGAATGTCTTAGGACATCACGAATTTACATGAAAGTTAATTCGAGGATTTTTGAAGTCCCGAACAAACCTACACGAATTTTAATTCACGGGGTAAATGACGGGAATAGCCTTGACTCTCTTGCAATTTTGATCCATTTAATTGTTATGAGCGTTATGATTGGACGGCGGGCTGCATCCCAGAAAGGAAGCATTATTTTTTACAAAGTTGTTCAATGGTTGTTCTAGAATACGTTTTCACAAAACCTCGCGGGACCTCACAAAGTTACATGAAAGTTAATTCGCGAAATTTCTTGTACCTCACAAACTAATACGAATTTTGATTCATTGGGTGAATAGCGGGAGTAGCCTCGGCTCTCTTGTTATTTTGATTCATTTAGATGTTAGGGGCATTATGATGGTAGGACGGGCTATACACAAGGAGGAAAGCATTATTCAGGATAAAGTTGTTCAGTAGTTGCTTTTGAATATGTATTTATAGAACGTCGAGGGACATCACAAATTTACTTGAATTTGAATCAATAGAACTTCGAGGTACCACACACACTCACACGGATTTTAATTCAGAGGGCAAACAGCGGGAAATGCATTCACTCTCTTGTTATTTCGTTTTTAAATTGTTAGGAGTGTTATGATAGGTGGAGGAGCTACACACTTGCTTGAAAGTTTTATCTAGAAAAAAGTTGTTCAATAGTTGCCAGAGAATATGTGTTCATAGAACGTCTTGAGACCTCACGAAGTAACATGAATGTTAATTCGAGGATCTTTGAAGTCCTGAACAAACCTAAACGAATTTTAATTCACTAGGCAAATGTAGGCTAGTTGCCTAGACCCTCTTGTTCTTTCGCTACATTTAATACTTAGGAGTGCTATGAAAGTTGGATGGGCTGCACACAATACAGAAAGCATTATTTTGAATCAAGTTTTTTATAGGTCGCTTGAGAAAATGAATTCATAGAACATCTGGGACCTTATGAAGTTACATGAATGGTAATTCGTGGAATTACCTAGTACCACACAAACTTACACGAATTTAATTCTGACTGTAAATAGCGGGAGTAGCATTGACTCTCTTGTAATTTTGATTCATTTGATTGTTAGGAGCATTGTGATCAGAAGACGGGCTACACACAAGAAAGAAAGCATAATTTTGGAGAAAGTTCTTCACTGGTTACTTCAGAATATGTATTTACAGAACGTCAGTAGTATAAATATGTATGTACTGGACCATGAAGCCGGAGCCAATTTTCAAATTCTCCCGCCCATTGAGATGTTAACTGTTTAATCTGTAGTGGATGGGCTACACACAGGCCTAAATTCCCCATTTAGAATTTTGTCGTTCAATCGCAACTAGAGAATTTGGATTCATGGAACGTGGTGAGAATTCACGAAGCAACATAAATTGTAATTAGGATAACTTCGCAAAGCAAATCGTAGATAAATGAATTTTGTTTCATCGAGTACATGGCGGGAGTAAAAATTGCTCTCCTATTTCACCTTGCCTTTTGAAAGGTTAGCTTTTTAATCTGTAGTGCAAGGACTTCACAATATCCTGAATGAACTATTTTGAATAATGTATGTCAACAGTTCAATCTGTAATGGACGGTCTCCACACACGCCTAAAGTACACATTTTGAATAGTGTCATTCAATCGCAACTTGGGAATTTGAATTCATAGAACGTCGTGAGAATTCACGAAGGAACATGAATTGTAATTAGGATAGCTTCGCTTAGCCAATCGAAGGTAAATGAATTTTGTTTAATCGAGTACACGGCTCTAGTAAAAATTGCTCTCCTATTACACCTTGCATTTTGAAATGTTAGCTGTTTAATCTGTAGTGCAAGGACTTCACACTAGCCTGAATGAACTGTTTTGAATAATGTAGTTGTATAACTTCGCAAAGCCACTCGTAGATGACTGAATTTTGTTTAATCGAATACTGAGCGGGAGTAGAAATTGCTCTCCTATTACACCTTGCCTTTTGAGATGTTAGCTGTTTAATCTGTAGTCCTAAAACTTCACACTAGCCAGTATGAACTATTTTGAATAATGTTGTTCCATAATTGCTTAATAAAATGAACTAATTTGACGTCGTGAAACTTCACGAATTAACATGAAATTGATTAGAGGAACTTCGGGAAACCTTTTGAAGTTCAATGAATCTTAATTCATCGAGAAGAGGTCTCGAGTAATGATGACTCTTCAATTACATCGAGTCTTTTGGTATGTCAACAGTTCAATCTGTAATGGACGGTCTACACACAGGCCTAAAGTACCCATTTTGAATAGTGTCGTTCAATCGAAACTTGGCAATTTGGATTCATGGAATGTCATGAGACATCACGAAGTAATCTGAATTGTAATTCTTATAATTTCGCAAAGCCTCTCGAAGATGAATGAATTTTGTTTCACCGAGTGCACTGCGGGAGTTGAAATTGATCTCCTATTACACCTAGAATTTTGAAATGTTAGCTGTTTAATCTGTAGTGGAAGGACTTCACACTTGGTTAAATGATCTATTTTGAATAAGGTTTTTCCATAATTGCTTGATAATATGAACTAATTTGAAATCATGAGACATCACGAAGTAACATGATATGTAATTAGTATAACTTCGCAAAGCCACTCGAAGATGAATGAATTTTGTTTCATCGAGTACACGGCTTGAGTAAAAATTGCTCTGCTTTTGCACCTTGCCTTTCGAGATGTTATCTGTTTAATCTGTAGAGGAAGGACTTCAGACTAGCCTGAAAGATCTGTTTTAAATAATGTTGTTCAATATGTGCTTGACAATGAGTTAATTAATTGAACGTCGAGAGCCTTCAAGAAGTAACATGATTTTGATCCGAGGAACTTGGGAATACCTTTTGAAGTTCAATGAATTTTTGTTCATCGAGGAGACAGCAGAAGAAATTATGACTTCCATTACATCGAGCCTTTTGAGAAGTTAACTGTTTAATCTATAGTGGACGGTCGACACCCAGGCCTAAAGTGCCCAATTTGAATAATGTCGTTCAATCGTAACATAGGGAATTTGGTTTCATTGAACGTCGTTAGGCTTCACGAAGTAACATGAATGGTTATTAGTATTACTTCGCAAAGCCACTTGAAGATGAATGAATTTCGTTTCATCGAGTATAAGGCGGGAGTAGAAATTGCTCTCCTATTACACCTTGCCTTTTGAGATTTTAGCAATTTAATCGGTGGAATAAGGCCTTCGCACTAGCCTGAATGATCTATTTTGAATAAGGTCGTTCAATATGTGCTTGATAATGTTTTACTAATTTAACGTCGTGAGACTTCGCGAAGTAACATAATCTTGATTCGAGGAACTTGGGAAAACCTTTTGAAGTTCAATGAATTTTAGTTCTTCGAGAAGGGACCTGAAGTAATAATGACTCTTCTATTACATCAAGCCTTTTGAGATGCTACCTAATTAATCTGTAGTGGACGGATACACACGGGGCCAATGTCCTAATTTTGAATAATGTTGTTCTATCGTAATTGGGGAATTTGAATTGATAGAACGTCGTGAGACTTCACGACGTGTCATGAATTGTAATTAATATGACTTCGCAAAGCCACTCGAAGATGAATGAATTCTGTTTCATCGAGTACACGGCTTGAGTAAAAATTGCTCTGCTATAACACCTAGCCTTTCGAGACGTTATCAGTTTAATCTGTAGTGAAAGGACTTTACACTAGCCTGAAAGATCTATTTTAAATAAAGTTGTTCAATATGTGCTTGACAATGTGTATTGATTTAAGGTCGTGAGACTACTTGAAGTAACATGATTTTGATTCGATGAACTTGGGGAAACCTTTTGAAGTTAAATGAAATTTTGTTCATCGAGAAGAGGGCAGGAGTAATGATGACTCTTCAATTACATCGAACCTTTTAAGGTGTTAACTGTATAATCAGCAATAGACGGTCTACACACAGGTCTAAAGTGCCCATTTTGAATAATGTTGTTCAATCGTAACTAGGAAAATTGGATTCATAGAAAGTTGTGAGACTTCACGAAGTAATCTGAATTGTAATTAGTATAACTTTGCAAAACCACTCGAAGATGAATGAATTCTGTTTCATCGAGTCCACGGCTGGAGTCAAAATTGCTCTGCTTTTACACCTTGCCTTTCGAGATGTTTGCTGTTTAATCTGAAGTACAAGGACTTCACACTAGGTTGAATGATCAACTTTGAATAATGTTTTTCCATAATTGCTTGATTATATGAACTAAATTTATTTGAGTCCGTAAAATCCCATGGCGTCCTTTGAATACATAGTTTCAGATTACAATTGGACAACATGATTCAAAATAGGGTTTTCAGGCTAGAGTGTGGCCCGTACACTTTAGATTAAACAGTTAAATTCTCAGAAGACTCGATGTAATAAGACAGCCATCGTTACTCTCGCCGTTTACCCGATGCAACGAAATTAATTCAACTTTGAGTGGTCTTACGAAGTTCTACGAATTAAAATTATTTTACTTCGTAAAATCTCACGACGTCCTTTGAATCCATTGTTTCAAATTACAATTGAAAACATGATCCAAATAAGGTTTTTAGGCTGGAGTGATGCCCCTACACTCTTGACTAAACAGTAAATATCCCAAAGACTCGATGTTAAATGAGAGCCATCGTTACTCCCGCCGTTTACCCGATGCAACGAAATAAATTCAACGTTGTTTTGTCTCACGCACTTCTACGAATTAAAACTTATTTTACTTCGTAAAATCTCACGACGTCTTTTGAATCCATGGTTCCAAATTACAGTTGAACAACATGATTCAAAATACGGTTTTCGGGCTCGAGTGTGGCCCGTACATTGTATATTAATCAGTTACCTTCTCAGAAGGCTCGATGTAATAAGGTAGCCATCGTTATTCCCGCCGATTACCCGATGCAACGAAATTAATTCAACTCTGAGTGCTTTTACGAAGTTTGACGAATTAAGATTTATTTTACATCCTAAAATCTCACGACGTTGTTCGAATCCACAGTTTCAAATTGCAATTGTACAACATCATTCTAAATAAGGTTTTCAGGCTAGAGTGTGGCCCGTACACTCTAGAATAAACAGTAAAAATCTCAAAAGACTAGATGTAATATCAGAGTAATCGTTACTCTCGCCGTTTACCCGATGCAACGAAATTATTTCAACTTTGTGTGGTCTCACGAAGTTCTACGAATCAAAATTTATTTGAGTCCGTAAAATCCCATGGCGTCCTTTGAATACATAGTTTCAGATTACAATTGGACAACATGATTCAAAATAGGGTTTTCAGGCTAGAGTGTGGCTCGTACACTTTAGATTAAACAGTTAAATTCTCAGAAGACTCGATGTAATAAGACAGCCATCGTTACTCCCGCCGTTTACCCGATGCAACGAAATTAATTCAACTTTGAGTGGTCTTACGAAGTTCTACGAATTAAAATTATTTTACTTCGTAAAATCTCACGACGTCCTTTGAATCCATTGTTTCAAATTACAATTGAAAACATGATCCAAATAAGGTTTTTAGGCTGGAGTGTGCCCGTACACTCTTGACTAAACAGTAAATATCCCAAAAGACTCGATGTTATATGAGAGCCATCGTTACTCCCGCCGTTTACCCGATGCAACGAAATAAATTCAACGTTGTTTTGTCTCACGCACTTCTACGAATTAAAACTTATTTTACTTCGTAAAATCTCCGACGTCTTTTGAATCCATGGTTCCAAATTACAGTTGAACAACATGATTCAAAATACGGTTTTCGGGCTCGAGTGTGGCCCGTACATTGTATATTAATCAGTTACCTTCTCAGAAGGCTCGATGTAATAAAGTAGCCATCGTTACTCCCGCCGATTACCCGATGCAACGAAATTAATTCAACTCTGAGTGCTTTTACGAAGTTTGACGAATTAAGATTTATTTTACATCCTAAAATCTCACGACGTTGTTCGAATCCACAGTTTCAAATTGCAATTGTACAACATCATTCTAAATAAGGTTTTCAGGCTAGAGTGTGGCCCGTACACTCTAGAATAAACAGTAAAAATCTCAAAAGACTAGATGTAATATCAGAGTAATCGTTACTCTCGCCGTTTACCCGATGCAACGAAATTATTTCAACTTTGTGTGGTCTCACGAAGTTCTACGAATCAAAATTTATTTGAGTCCGTAAAATCCCATGGCGTCCTTTGAATACATAGTTTCAGATTACAATTGGACAACATGATTCAAAATAGGGTTTTCAGGCTAGAGTGTGGCTCGTACACTTTAGATTAAACAGTTAACTTCTCAGAAGACTCGATGTAATAAGACAGCCATCGTTACTCCCGCCGTTTACCCGATGCAACGAAATTAATTCAACTTTGAGTGGTCTTACGAAGTTCTACGAATTAAAAATTATTTTACTTCGTAAAATCTCACGACGTCCTTTGAATCCATTGTTTCAAATTACAATTGAAAACATGATCCAAATAAGGTTTTTAGGCTGGAGTGATGCCCCTACACTCTTGACTAAACAGTAAATATCCCAAAAGACTCGATGTTATATGAGAGCCATCGTTACTCCCGCCGTTTACCCGATGCAACGAAATAAATTCAACGTTGTTTGGTCTCACGCACTTCTACGAATTAAAACTTATTTTACTTCGTAAAATCTCACGACGTCTTTTGAATCCATGGTTCCAAATTACAGTTGAACAACATGATTCAAAATACGGTTTTTCTCGAGTGTGGCCCGTACATTGTATATTAATCAGTTACCTTCTCAGAAGGCTCGATGTAATAAGGTAGCCATCGTTACTCCCGCCGATTACCCGATGCAACGAAATTAATTCAACTCTGAGTGCTTTTACGAAGTTTGACGAATTAAGATTTATTTTACATCCTAAAATCTCACGACGTTGTTCGAATCCACAGTTTCAAATTGCAATTGTACAACATCATTCTAAATAAGGTTTTCAGGCTAGAGTGTGGCCCGTACACTCTAGAATAAACAGTAAAAATCTCAAAAGACTAGATGTAATATCAGAGTAATCGTTACTCTCGCCGTTTACCCGATGCAACGAAATTATTTCAACTTTGTGTGGTCTCACGAAGTTCTACGAATCAAAATTTATTTGAGTCCGTAAAATCCCATGGCGTCCTTTGAATACATAGTTTCAGATTACAATTGGACAACATGATTCAAAATAGGGTTTTCAGGCTAGAGTGTGGCCCGTGCACTTTAGATTAAACAGTTAAATTCTCAGAAGACTCGATGTAATAAGACAGCCATTGTTACTCCCGCCGTTTACCCGATGCAACGAATTTAATTCAACTTTGAGTGGTCTTACGAAGTTCTACGAATTAAAATTATTTTACTTCGTAAAATCTCACGACGTCCTTTGAATCCATTGTTTCAAATTACAATTGAAAACATGATCCAAATAAGGTTTTTAGGCTGGAGTGATGCCCCTACACTCTTGACTAAACAGTAAATATCTCAAAAGACTCGATGTTATATGAGAGCCATCGTTACTCCCGCCGTTTACCCGATGCAACGAAATAAATTCAACGTTGTTTGGTCTCACGCACTTCTACGAATTAAAACATATTTTACTTCGTAAAATCTCACGACGTCTTTTGAATCCATGGTTCCCAATTACAGTTGAACAACATGATTCAAAATACGGTTTTCGGGCTCGAGTGTGGCCCGTACATTGTATATTAATCAGTTACCTTCTCAGAAGGCTCGATGTAATAAGGTAGCCATCGTTACTCCCGCCGATTACCCGATGCAACGAAATTAATTCAACTCTGAGTGCTTTTACGAAGTTTGACGAATTAAGATTTATTTTACATCCTAAAATCTCACGACGTTGTTCGAATCCACAGTTTCAAATTGCAATTGTACAACATCATTCTAAATAGGGTTTTCAGGCTAGAGTGTGGCCCGTGCACTTTAGATTAAACTGTTAAATTCTCAGAAGACTCGATGTAATAAGACAGCCATTGTTACTCCCGCCGTTTACCCGATGCAACAAATTTTATTCAACTTTGTGTTGTCTTACGAAGGTCTAATAATTGAAAATTATTTTACTTTGTAAAATCTCACGACGTTCTTTGAATCCATTGTTTCAAATTACAATTGAACAACATGATTCTAAATAAGGTTTTCAGGCTAGAGTGTGGCCCGTACACTCTAGAATAAACAGTAAGAATCTCAAAAGACTAGATGTAATATCAGAGTAATCGTTACTCTCGCCGTTTACCCGATGCAACGAAATTATTTCAACTTTGTGTGGTCTCACGAAGTTCTACGAATCAAAATTTATTTGAGTCCGTAAAATCCCATGGCGTCCTTTGAATACATAGTTTCAGATTACAATTGGACAACATGATTCAAAATAGGGTTTTCAGGCTAGAGTGTGGCCCGTACACTTTAGATTAAACAGTTAAATTCTCAGAAGACTCGATGTAATAAGACAGCCATCGTTACTCCCGCCGTTTACCCGATGCAACGAAATTAATTCAACTTTGAGTGGTCTTACGAAGTTCTACGAATTAAAATTATTTTACTTCGTAAAATCTCACGACGTCCTTTGAATCCATTGTTTCAAATTACAATTGAAAACATGATCCAAATAAGGTTTTTAGGCTGGAGTGATGCCCTACACTCTTGACTAAACAGTAAATATCCCAAAAGACTCGATGTTATAAGAGAGCCATCGTTACTCCCGCCGTTTACCCGATGCAACGAAATAAATTCAACGTTGTTTGGTCTCACGCACTTCTACGAATTAAAACTTATTTTACTTCGTAAAATCTCACGACGTCTTTTGAATCCATGGTTCCAAATTACAGTTGAACAACATGATTCAAAATACGGTTTTCGGGCTCGAGTGTGGCCCGTACATTGTATATTAATCAGTTACCTTCTCAGAAGGCTCGATGTAATAAGGTAGCCATCGTTACTCCCGCCGATTACCCGATGCAACGAAATTAATTCAACTCTGAGTGCTTTTACGAAGTTTGACGAATTAAGATTTATTTACATCCTAAAATCTCACGACGTTGTTCGAATCCACAGTTTCAAATTGCAATTGTACAACATCATTCTAAATAAGGTTTTCAGGCTAGAGTGTGGCCCGTACACTCTAGAATAAACAGTAAAAATCTCAAAAGACTAGATGTAATATCAGAGTAATCGTTACTCTCGCCGTTTACCCGATGCAACGAAATTATTTCAACTTTGTGTGGTCTCACGAAGTTCTACGAATCAAAATTTATTTGAGTCCGTAAAATCCCATGGCGTCCTTTGAATACATAGTTTCAGATTACAATTGGACAACATGATTCAAAATAGGGTTTTCAGGCTAGAGTGTGGCCCGTGCACTTTAGATTAAACTGTTAAATTCTCAGAAGACTCGATGTAATAAGACAGCCATTGTTACTCCCGCCGTTTACCCGATGCAACGAAATAAATTCAACGTTGTTTGGTCTCACGCACTTCTACGAATTAAAATTTATTTTACTTCGTAAAATCTCACGACGTCTTTTGAATCCATGGTTCCAAATTACAGTTGAACAACATGATTCAAAATACGGTTTTCGGGCTCGAGTGTGGCCCGTACATTGTATATTAATCAGTTACATTCTCAGAAGGCTCGATGTAAAAAGGTAGCCATCGTTATTCCCGCCGATTACCCGATGCAACGAAATTAATTCAACTCTGAGTGCTTTTACGAAGTTTGACGAATTAAGATTTATTTTACATCCTTAAATCTCACGACGTTGTTCGAATCCACAGTTTCAAATTGCAATTGTACAACATCATTCTAAATAAGGTTTTCAGGCTAGAGTGTGGCCCGTACACTCTAGAATAAACAGTAAAAATCTCAAAAGACTAGATGTAATATCAGAGTAATCGTTACTCTCGCCGTTTACCCGATGCAACGAAATTATTTCAACTTTGTGTGGTCTCACGAAGTTCTACGAATCAAAATTTATTTGAGTCCGTAAAATCCCATGGCGTCCTTTGAATACATAGTTTCAGATTACAATTGGACAACATGATTCAAAATAGGGTTTTCAGGCTAGAGTGTGGCTCGTACACTTTAGATTAAACAGTTAACTTCTCAGAAGACTCGATGTAATAAGACAGCCATCGTTACTCCCGCCGTTTACCCGATGCAACGAAATTAATTCAACTTTGAGTGGTCTTACGAAGTTCTACGAATTAAAATTATTTTACTTCGTAAAATCTCACGACGTCCTTTGAATCCATTGTTTCAAATTACAATTGAAAACATGATCCAAATAAGGTTTTTAGGCTGGAGTGTGCCGTACACTCTTGACTAAACAGTAAATATCCCAAAAGACTCGATGTTAAATGAGAGCCATCGTTACTCCCGCCGTTTACCCGATGCAACGAAATAAATTCAACGTTGTTTTGTCTCACGCACTTCTACGAATTAAAACTTATTTTACTTCGTAAAATCTCACGACGTCTTTTGAATCCATGGTTCCAAATTACAGTTGAACAACATGATTCAAAATACGGTTTTCGGGCTCGAGTGTGGCCCGTACATTGTATATTAATCAGTTACCTTCTCAGAAGGCTCGATGTAATAAAGTAGCCATCGTTATTCCGCCGATTACCCGATGCAACGAAATTAATTCAACTCTGAGTGCTTTTACGAAGTTTGACGAATTAAGATTTATTTTACATCCTAAAATCTCACGACGTTGTTCGAATCCACAGTTTCAAATTGCAATTGTACAACATCATTCTAAATAAGGTTTTCAGGATAGAGTGTGGCCCGTACACTCTAGAATAAACAGTAAAAATCTCAAAAGACTAGATGTAATATCAGAGTAATCGTTACTCTCGCCGTTTACCCGATGCAACGAAATTATTTCAACTTTGTGTGGTCTCACGAAGTTCTACGAATCAAAATTTATTTGAGTCCGTAAAATCCCATGGCGTCCTTTGAATACATAGTTTCAGATTACAATTGGACAACATGATTCAAAATAGGGTTTTCAGGCTAGAGTGTGGCTCGTACACTTTAGATTAAACAGTTAACTTCTCAGAAGACTCGATGTAATAAGACAGCCATCGTTACTCCCGCCGTTTACCCGATGCAACGAAATTAATTCAACTTTGAGTGGTCTTACGAAGTTCTACGAATTAAAATTATTTTACTTCGTAAAATCTCACGACGTCCTTTGAATCCATTGTTTCAAATTACAATTGAAAACATGATCCAAATAAGGTTTTTAGGCTGGAGTGATGCCCCTACACTCTTGACTAAACAGTAAATATCTCAAAAGACTCGATGTTATATGAGAGCCATCGTTACTCCCGCCGTTTACCCGATGCAACGAAATAAATTCAACGTTGTTTGGTCTCACGCACTTCTACGAATTAAAACTTATTTTACTTCGTAAAATCTCACGACGTCTTTTGAATCCATGGTTCCAAATTACAGTTGAACAACATGATTCAAAATACGGTTTTCGGGCTCGAGTGTGGCCCGTACATTGTATATTAATCAGTTACCTTCTCAGAAGGCTCGATGTAATAAGGTAGCCATCGTTACTCCCGCCGATTACCCGATGCAACGAAATTAATTCAACTCTGAGTGCTTTTACGAAGTTTGACGAATTAAGATTTATTTTACATCCTAAAATCTCACGACGTTGTTCGAATCCACAGTTTCAAATTGCAATTGTACAACATCATTCTAAATAAGGTTTTCAGGCTAGAGTGTGGCCCGTACACTCTAGAATAAACAGTAAAAATCTCAAAAGACTAGATGTAATATCAGAGTAATCGTTACTCTCGCCGTTTACCCGATGCAACGAAATTATTTCAACTTTGTGTGGTCTCACGAAGTTCTACGAATCAAAATTTATTTGAGTCCGTAAAATCCCATGGCGTCCTTTGAATACATAGTTTCAGATTACAATTGGACAACATGATTCAAAATAGGGTTTTCAGGCTAGAGTGTGGCCCGTGCACTTTAGATTAAACATTAACATCTCAGAAGACTCGATGTAATAAGACAGCCATCGTTACTCCCGCCGTTTACCCGATGCAACGAAATTAATTCAACTTTGAGTGGTCTTACGAAGTTCTACGAATTAAAATTATTTTACTTCGTAAAATCTCACGACGTCCTTTGAATCCATTGTTTCAAATTACAATTGAAAACATGATCCAAATAAGGTTTTTAGGCTAGAGTGATGCCCTACACTCTTGACTAAACAGTAAATATCCCAAAAGACTCGATGTTATATGAGAGCCATCGTTACTCCCGCCGTTTACCCGATGCAACGAAATAAATTCAACGTTGTTTGGTCTCACGCACTTCTACGAATTAAAACTTATTTTACTTCGTAAAATCTCACGACGTCTTTTGAATCCATGGTTCCAAATTACAGTTGAACAACATGATTCAAAATACGGTTTTCGGGCTCGAGTGTGGCCCGTACATTGTATATTAATCAGTTACCTTCTCAGAAGGCTCGATGTAATAAGGTAGCCATCGTTACTCCCGCCGATTACCCGATGCAACGAAATTAATTCAACTCTGAGTGCTTTTACGAAGTTTGACGAATTAAGATTTATTTTACATCCTAAAATCTCACGACGTTGTTCGAATCCACAGTTTCAAATTGCAATTGTACAACATCATTCTAAATAAGGTTTTCAGGCTAGAGTGTGGCCCGTACACTCTAGAATAAACAGTAAAAATCTCAAAAGACTAGATGTAATATCAGAGTAATCGTTACTCTCGCCGTTTACCCGATGCAACGAAATTATTTCAACTTTGTGTGGTCTCACGAAGTTCTACGAATCAAAATTTATTTGAGTCCGTAAAATCCCATGGCGTCCTTTGAATACATAGTTTCAGATTACAATTGGACAACATGATTCAAAATAGGGTTTTCAGGCTAGAGTGTGGCCCGTGCACTTTAGATTAAACTGTTAAATTCTCAGAAGACTCGATGTAATAAGACAGCCATCGTTACTCCCGCCGTTTACCCGATGCAACGAAATTTAATTCAACGTTGTTTGGTCTCACGCACTTCTACGAATTAAAACTTATTTTACTTCGTAAAATCTCACGACGTCTTTTGAATCCATGGTTCCAAATTACAGTTGAACAACATGATTCAAAATACGGTTTTCGGGCTCGAGTGTGGCCCGTACATTGTATATTAATCAGTTACCTTCTCAGAAGGCTCGATGTAATAAGGTAGCCATCGTTACTCCCGCCGATTACCCGATGCAACGAAATTAATTCAACTCTGAGTGCTTTTACGAAGTTTGACGAATTAAGATTTATTTTACATCCTAAAATCTCACGACGTTGTTCGAATCCACAGTTTCAAATTGCAATTGTACAACATCATTCTAAATAAGGTTTTCAGGCTAGAGTGTGGCCCGTACACTCTAGAATAAACAGTAAAAATCTCAAAAGACTAGATGTAATATCAGAGTAATCGTTACTCTCGCCGTTTACCCGATGCAACGAAATTATTTCAACTTTGTGTGGTCTCACGAAGTTCTACGAATCAAAATTTATTTGAGTCCGTAAAATCCCATGGCGTCCTTTGAATACATAGTTTCAGATTACAATTGGACAACATGATTCAAAATAGGGTTTTCAGGCTAGAGTGTGGCTCGTACACTTTAGATTAAACAGTTAAACTTCTCAGAAGACTCGATGTAATAAGACAGCCATCGTTACTCCCGCCGTTTACCCGATGCAACGAAATTAATTCAACTTTGAGTGGTCTTACGAAGTTCTACGAATTAAAATTATTTTACTTCGTAAAATCTCACGACGTCCTTTGAATCCATTGTTTCAAATTACAATTGAAAACATGATCCAAATAAGGTTTTTAGGCTGGAGTGTGCCCCTACACTCTTGACTAAACAGTAAATATCCCAAAAGACTCGATGTTATATGAGAGCCATCGTTACTCCCGCCGTTTACCCGATGCAACGAAATAAATTCAACGTTGTTTGGTCTCACGCACTTCTACGAATTAAAACTTATTTTACTTCGTAAAATCTCACGACGTCTTTTGAATCCATGGTTCCAAATTACAGTTGAACAACATGATTCAAAATACGGTTTTCGGGCTCGAGTGTGGCCCGTACATTGTATATTAATCAGTTACCTTCTCAGAAGGCTCGATGTAATAAGGTAGCCATCGTTATTCCCGCCGATTACCCGATGCAACGAAATTAATTCAACTCTGAGTGCTTTTACGAAGTTTGACGAATTAAGATTTATTTTACATCCTAAAATCTCACGACGTTGTTCGAATCCACAGTTTCAAATTGCAATTGTACAACATCATTCTAAATAAGGTTTTCAGGCTAGAGTGTGGCCCGTACACTCTAGAATAAACAGTAAAAATCTCAAAAGACTAGATGTAATATCAGAGTAATCGTTACTCTCGCCGTTTACCCGATGCAACGAAATTATTTCAACTTTGTGTGGTCTCACGAAGTTCTACGAATCAAAATTTATTTGAGTCCGTAAAATCCCATGGCGTCCTTTGAATACATAGTTTCAGATTACAATTGGACAACATGATTCAAAATAGGGTTTTCAGGCTAGAGTGTGGCCCGTACACTTTAGATTAAACAGTTAAATTCTCAGAAGACTCGATGTAATAAGACAGCCATCGTTACTCCCGCCGTTTACCCGATGCAACGAAATTAATTCAACTTTGAGTGGTCTCACGAAGTTCTACGAATTAAAATTTATTTTACTTCGTAAAATCTCACGACGTCTTTTGAATCCATGGTTCCAAATTACAGTTGAACAACATGATTCAAAATACGGTTTTCGGGCTCGAGTGTGGCCCGTACATTGTATATTAATCAGTTACCTTCTCAGAAGGCTCGATGTAATAAGGTAGCCATCGTTATTCCCGCCGATTACCCGATGCAACGAAATTAATTCAACTCTGAGTGCTTTTACGAAGTTTGACGAATTAAGATTTATTTTACATCCTAAAATCTCACGACGTTGTTCGAATCCACAGTTTCAAATTGCAATTGTACAACATCATTCTAAATAAGGTTTTCAGGCTAGAGTGTGGCCCGTACACTCTAGAATAAACAGTAAAATTCTCAAAAGACTAGATGTAATATCAGAGTAATCGTTACTCTCGCCGTTTACCCGATGCAACGAAATTATTTCAACTTTGTGTGGTCTCACGAAGTTCTACGAATCAAAATTTATTTGAGTCCGTAAAATCCCATGGCGTCCTTTGAATACATAGTTTCAGATTACAATTGGACAACATGATTCAAATAGGGTTTTCAGGCTAGAGTGTGGCCCGTACACTTTAGATTAAACAGTTAAATTCTCAGAAGACTCGATGTAATAAGACAGCCATCGTTACTCCCGCCGTTTACCCGATGCAACGAAATTAATTCAACTTGAGTGGTCTCACGAAGTTCTACGAATTAAAATTTATTTTACTTCGTAAAATCTCACGACGTCCTTTGAATCCATTGTTTCAAATTACAATTGAACAACATGATTCAAAATATAAGGTTTTCAGGCTAGAGTGTGGCCCGTACACTCTTAGAATAAACAGTAAATATCTCAAAAGACTCGATGTAATATCAGAGTAATCGTTACTCCCGCCGTTTACCCGATGCAACGAAATTAATTCAACTTTGTGTGGTCTCACGAAGTT